>JAREIK010017121.1:0-34275 GCA_029783825.1 Sapria himalayana
TCTGTCTATTTATCTTTATGTCTATCTATCTAAATGTCTAACTATCTATCTCTCTATCTATTTATCTGGCATTCTATCTATCTACCTATCTATCTATTTGTCTATCAGTATATCTATCTTTTATATATTTTTCTATTTATTTGTCTATAAATCTATCTTTCTATCAATCTGTCAATTTGTCTATCTATGTGTATTTCTATTAGTCTGTCTATATATCTGTCAATCAATTTTTTATCTGTCTATTTATCTATCTATCTATCTATCTACCAATCTATCTGTCTATCTATTTATTTATCTGTCTATCTATTTTTCTATTAATCTATTTGTGTAACTGCCTATTTATATGTCAGTTTATATGTTTGTATATTTATCTATCTATCTGTCTATCTGTCTATATGTCATATTTCTATCTATCTGTCTATCTATCTATCTGTCTATCACTCTATCTATCTATATGTCTAATTGTCTATTGATCTATCTATCTATCTATTTGTCTATCTATCCTTCTGTCTATCTGTGCATCATTTTGTCATTCTATTTATCTCCCTTTTGTTTGTCTATATGTCTCTCTATCTAGTTATATATAAATATGTTTATCTATCAATCTATTTGTTTGTCTATCTATCTGTCTATCTACCTATCTGTATGTTTGTTTACTAGTCTATATATTTGTCAACTATATGTTTGTCTATCTATCTATCTATCTATTTGTCTAACCATTTATCTCTATTTGACTGTCATCTATTTCTCTATCTATTAGTCATTTTTATTTATATCTATCTATCTATTTATTTATCTATCTGTCTATCTATCTATCTTTCTGTATGTCTATTTGTCGATTTATCTATTAGTCTATCAGTCCTTCTATCTTTCTATCTATTTGTCTATCTGTCTATCTTTGTATTTGTCTATCTATCTATTTGTATATAAGTCTGGCTATATGTTTGTCAATCTGTCATTCTATCTATATGTCTATCAGTCTATCTATTAGTGTGACTATCTGTCTGACTTTCTATCTTATCAATCTATATGTCTATTTGTCTGTCTATTTGTTTGTCGATCTAGTTGACTATATATATGTCTATCTTTATATCAATCTATTTGTCTTTCTAACTATCTGTCTATCTATGTTTCTTTATGTTTACCTTTCGATCTCTATGTGTGTGAATCAATCTGTCTATATATTTATCTATTTGTCTATTTATCTCCCTCTCTCTCTCTATTTGTCTATCTGTTTATCTATCTATCTATAATCTTTCTATCTATCTGTCTAAATATCTTTTAGTCTATCTATCTATCTTTTTATCTATCTATATATCTCTTTGTCTATTTATTTGTCTATCTATATATTTGCCTGTCTGTCTATCTATTTATTTATTAGTTTGTAGGTATATCAGTCTGGCTACCTATTTGTCAACCTATATTTAATATGTATATTTATCTTCTGTCGATCTATCTATCTATCTATTTGTCTGTCCATCTTTCTTACTATATATTTATCTATTTGTCTATCTCTCAAATCTATATACCTATCTATCTGCCTATCTACATACTTGTCTATTTATATTTTTTCTGTATGTCTATATGTTTGTCTATCTGTTGTTTATCTGTCTATTTATCAGTCTATCTATCTATCTATCTATTTAAGTGTATTTCTATTTTTCTAGTTATCTGTCTATGTGTCTATTTATCTAACTATATATGTAGCTATCTATATAATTATTTTTCTATCTATTAGTCTATATGTCTAACTATTAGTCTATCTAACAATCTTTATATCTATATATCTATTTGTCTTTCTATATGTCTCTCTAACTTTTTAATCAATATATCTATCTATCTACTATGTATCTGTCTTTCTATATGACTGTCTATTTGTCTATCTTTCTATCTATTTATCTATATATCTATCTGTCTGTCTGTCTATATTTCTATCTAACTGGCTATTTATTTATCTGTCTATCAAATTTCTATTTGTATATCTATTTATCTATCTATCCATCTATCTCCATGTATGTCTACTTGTCTGTGTATCTATCTATTAGTCTATATGTCATCAGTCTATCTATCTCTGTATCTATTTTTCTATCTATCTATCTATCTATCTATTTATCTATCTATCTATTTATCTATCTATCTATTTATTTATCTGTCTATAGATCTATCTGTCTATCTGTCATTCTATCTATCTATCATTCTTTCTATATATCTATCTATCTATTTGTCTCACTTATCTATTTGTCTATCTATCTTTTATCTGTCTATCTATCTATCTGTCTATTTGACTATCTACCTGACTATCTATCTATATGTCTATTTGTCTATCTCTCTGTCTATTTATCTGTCTGTCTATATATGTGTCTTTTTGTCTGTCTACCTATCGGTCTATTTTTCTATCTATTTATCTTTGTATCTATCTGTTTATCTATTTATTTGTCTATCTATTAGTATTTCTATCTATCTATTTATCTATTTCTTTGTCTATCTATTTGTATCTCTATCTATCAATCTATCTATTTATCTCTATGTCTAACTGTTTGTATATCTATCTGTCTATTTGTCTTTCTATCTATTTGTCTATCTGTCTATCTATATGTGTGTCTATCTGTCTGTCTATTTGTCTGTCTATATGTTTGTCTATCTGTCTATCTATCTATTTGTCTATCTGTCTGTCTATCTATCTGTCTATCTATTCGTCTATCTATCTATCGATCTATCTGTCTATCTATCTATCTAACTATCTATTTATCTGTCTGTCTATCTGCCTGTCTATCTTTTTGTTTATCTATCTACATATGTCTATTTATTTGTCTTTCTATCTGGCTATCTATATGTGTGTCTATATGCATGTCTATATGTATGTCTATCTAATTTTCTAACTATCTAATTATCTATCTGTCTATCTAAGGTTCTATTTATCTGTCTTTCTACCTATCTATCTATTAGTATATCAATATGTCTATGTATCTATTTATATGTCTATCTATTGATCAATTTGCCTATTTCTCTATCTATCTTTCAATCTAACTATCTAACTATCTATATGTCTATTTTCATATCTATCTTTCTATCTATCTATTTATCTATTTGTCTGTCTATCTATATGTATGTCTATATGTCTATCTCTCTATTTGTTTATCTGTCTACCAATCTATATGTCTATCTATCTTTCTATTTTCTATCTATCTATCTATCTATATATCTGTCTAACCATCCCTGTCTATATTTTTATCTATCTATCTGACTATCAATATGTATGTCTATCTATCTATCTATCTTTCTGTCTATCTGTTTTCCTATCAGTCTGTCTATTTTTCTATCTATATATTCATCTATATATTTTTCTATCTATCTATCTGTATGTCTATCTGTCTAACTATATACCTATATATCTATATATCTGTCTGTCTATGTGTCTATCTATCTGTCTATCAAATATCTATCTATCTATCTATCTGTCTGTCTATGTGTCTATCTATCTCTCTATCAATTTGTCTATCTATATATCTATCTATCTGTCTGTCTGTATGTCTGTCAATCAATCAATCAATCTGTCTATCTATCTGTCTGTATATCAATATATCTTTCATTTTTCTATCTGTCTGTCTATCTATGTATCTCTCTGTCTTTCTATTTATTTGTTTATATGTTTGTCTATCTTTTTATCCATTTGTCTGGTAATCTATTTGTCTTTCTATCTTTCTAATTGTCTATTGTCTATATGTTATTTATCTATCCATATGTTTTTCTATCTATCTATCCAACTATATATTTGTCTAACTATTTTACTATTTATCAGTATGTTTATCTCTCTATCTATCTGTCTATCTATTTATCTTACCTACCTTTTTGTCTAACTATAAATCTATTTATTTTTCGATATGTCTATCTATCTGTCTATCTATCTGCATGTCTATCTGTGTGTCTAACTATATTATTTATGTCTGTCAACTATTTGATTATCAGTCTATCTATCAGTCTATATATATATATGTCTCACATATAAGTTTGTCTAATTTTCTATCTATTGTATCATCTATTTTTATGTCTAACTAACTATCTATCCATCTAGTTATCTATCTGTCTGTTGTCTATCTGTCTATGTATCTATCTATCTATCTGTCTGTTTCTCTATCTATATGTTGGTCTATCTATCTATATATGTCTCAGTTTATCTTTCTACCTATTTTTCTATTTATTTGACTAACTATCTGTCTATCTGTCTATCTAACTATTTGTCTATCTATCTATCTATCTATCTGTCTATCAATCTATTTGTGTATTTCTCTATCTATCTATCTACCTATCTGTATGTTTATGTATCTGTCTATTTGTCTGACTATCTGTCTTTCTATCTGTGTGTCTATTTCTCTGTTTAATTGTCTGTCAATTTTTCTATATATCTATCTATTAATCTATAAAAATATTTGTTTGTAAATATATGTCTATCTCACTATCTATTTACCTCTCTATCAATTTTTCTATCTATTGGGTTATCTATTTGTTTATCTGTTTGTTTTTCTATTGGTCTATTTGTATTATTATCTATCTATGTATCTGTCTGTCTATCTGTCTATCTATTTAACTAATAATATGTCTATATATCTATCTATCCATTTGTCTATCTATCTGTCTATATATATGTCTTTATATATGTCTATGTATCTGTATATCTATCTATCTAATTATCTGTTTGTTCATCTCTCTATCTATTTGTATACTATTATCTCACCTATAAATCTATATATCAGGTTGTATATCTTTCTACCTATCTGTCTGTCTATCTATTTGTCTATCTATATATCTATGTATTTGTCTATCTTTATGTCAGTCTATCTATCTATTTATCTATCTTTCTATCTATATGTCTATCTATCTATCTGTCTATATATTTGTTTGTCGATGTGTCTGTCTATCTATCAGTCTCATTTTTTTCTATTTATCTTTTTGTATATCTGCCTACATATTGTCTATTTATCTATCTGTCTGTCTATCTATCTATCTATCTATTTATCTATATTCTTATCTAGATGTCTATCTAGTTGCTTATCTTTCTGTCTATCTATCTATCTATCTATTTGTCAGTATATCTAACTGTCTATCTATTTATCTATCTGTATGTCTATTTATCTATCTGTCTGTCTATATATCTATCTATTTGTCTATATGTCTATCTATATGTCTTTATATCTATGTGTCTATCTAAGTGTCTATATGTCTATCTATTTTTCTATCAATCAATAAATCTATTCGTCTGTCTATCTATCTATCTATTTGTCTCAGCTATTTATCAGTAAATCTATCTATATTTCTTTCTATTTATTTGTCTTTCTATCTATCTTCCTGTATGTCTATATTTCAATATGTATATTTATGTGTCTATCTATATGTATATCTGTATATCTATCTGTCTTTCTATCTGTATATCTATCTTTCTGTCTATTTTTTTTACCTATCTATCTGTCAATCTAAAGGTATATCTATCTGACTATCTGTCGATCTATATATCTGTTTGTCTATTTGTTTATCTATTTATCTATCTATTTGTCTATTTGACTATAAATCTATCTATATGTCTGTCTGGCTATCTATCTATCTACCTATTTGTCTATTTGTCTCTATATCTATTTGTCTATTTATATATATCTGTCTATTTGTCTATCTATCTCCTTATCTTTCTATCTATATGTCTATCTATCAATTTATCTGTCTATCTATTTGTATGTCTGTCTATCAATATGTCTGTCTATCTGTCTTTCTATCTGTCTTTCTATCTGTCTATCTATCTGTGTTTCTATTTGTCTATCTCTCTTTCTGGATGTCTATCTATTTGTCTATTTGACTGTCATTATGATTATCTATCTATATGTCTATCTTTGTCTTTCTATTTGTTTATCTCTTTGTCTATCTGCATCTTTATGTGTCTATCTATCCATCTACAATCTGTCTATCTATTTATTTATCTGTCTATCTATCTATATTCTATCTTTATATATATTTGTGTATTTGACTGTCTATTTGTCAATCTATCTCTCTCTCTATCTATCTATATATCTATTTGTCTTTATATCTATATGTCTATCTATCCATATGTTAGTTTATTTGTCTATCTATTTGTTTGTCTATCTATCTATCTGTTTATCTGTCTGTCTATCTGTCTGTCTTTTTGTCTATTTATCTATCTATCTATCTTTTGTCTATCTGTCTATCTAAATTTTTGTCTATCTATCTATCTGTTAGTCTATCTATCTATGTATCTAGCTATATGTCTGTCTATCTATCTATGTATCTGTCTACCTATCTTTCTATCTTGTTGTCTGTCTATCTATCTGTCTATCTATCTTTTTATCTATTTGTCTAACAATTTGTTTATATATTTGTCGATCTATCTCTCTGTCTAACTATCTTTTTATTTGTTTGTCTATCTATCTATCTATCTTTATGTCTGACTAACTACAGTCTATATATCTGTCTATTTGACTATCTATCTGTCTATATATCTAAAGGTCTATTTGTCTGACTATCTTCCTATTTGTCTATCTAATTGTCTATCTATCTATCTCTCTATTGGTTTGTCAATCTATCAGTCTATTTGTCTATCTATCTATCTATTTGTCTAACTATCTATCAGTCTATTTAACTATCTATTAGTTTATCTATCTTTCTATCTATCTGTATAGGTATCTGTCTGTCTATATGTTGGTCTATCTGATTGCCTATCTTTTTGTCTCTCTAGTCTGTCTATCTATCTATTTATATATCTATCAATCTATTTGTCTATATGTCTGTATATTTGTTTGCTTGTCTATGTGTTGCTCTATATGTCTATCTATTTGTCTATCTTTTAATTAATTTATTTTTCTATTATATCTGTCTATCTATATATCTATCTATCTTTCTGTTTATCTATATATCTATCTATTTGTCAGTCTATTCGTCTTTCTTTTTGTCAATCTATCTATATTTCTATCTGTTTGTGTATATGTTTATCTATCGATCTATCTATCTATCTGTCTGTCTATCTTTCCATCTGTATTTAAATCTATCTATCCATATGTCCCTTTATCTATCTGTTTATTTGTTTGTCTATCTGTCTATCTATCTGTCTATATATCTATCTATCTGTCTATCTTTCTATCTATCTTTATGTCTATCTATCTATCTATCTATCTATATGTTTGTCTATTTGTGTATATGTCTATCTATATGTCTGTATATCTATATATCTGTCTGTATATCAATCTATCTAACTATTTGCTTATCTATCTTTCAATCAATCTATATATCTATCTATCTATCTATCTTTATGTATGTCAATCTATTTGTATAGCAATCTTTTTATTGGTTGTCTATCTGACTATCTATCTATCTATCTGTCTAACTATCTATCTAATTATCTACATATTAGTCTATCTATCAATCTATCTATCTAACTATCTGGATGTCTACCAGTCAATCTATATGTTGGTCTACCTATTTGTCTAACTGTCTACCTATCCGTAAGTCTTTCTAACTCTCTATATGTTGGTCTAACTATTTGTGTATACCTGTTGGTCTATTTCTCTGTCTATCTATCTTTGTATTTGCCTAACTATCTATATGTCTATCTGTCTGTCTATTTGTCTGTCTATCTATTTGTTTATCTGTATGCCTATCTGTCAATTTTTGTATCTATCTATTTATCTGTCTATCTATCATTATATATATATCTGACTATCTAGTTGTCTATCAGTCCATCTATCAATCTATCTAACTGTCTGTCTATTTGTATCTCTAACTATCTGTTAATCTGTCTCTCTATCTGTCGATCTATCTGTCTGTATATCTGCCTATTTATCTTTTGTATATATGTATTTCTATCTATGTATCTTTGTCTTTCTTTTTCTTTGTGTATATGGCTATCTATCTGTCTGTCTATCTATCTATATTTTAGTCTGTCTCTCTATTTATTTGGCTTTCTATCTATCTATCTATTTTAATATCTACTTATTATTTGTCTATATATCTATTTATCTATCTGTTTATCAGTTTGTTTATCTCTCTATTGTAAATTTTTGTCCATTTGCCTTATCTATCTGTGTGTCTATCTATCTATCTATTTGTCTGTTTATCAGTTTGACTATCTTTCTTTCTATCTGTCTATCTAACTTGTCTGTTTTTCTATTTGTCTAGCTATTTTTTTATCTGTCTTTATTTGTCTTTCTATTTATCTCACCTATTACTCTATCTATATGTCTCACATATTTGTCTAACTATCTGTCTGTCTATTTGTGTGTCTATCTATCTATTTATCTATTAGTCTTTCTATTTATCTATCTATCAACCTATGTGTCTATCTAGCAATTCATAATTCTATCTATCTATGACTCAGTTTATATATATATATATATCTATCTAATTATCTATCTGTCTAACTATCAATCTATCTGTCTAACCATCTATCTAACTATGTGTCTATCTATCAGTCTATCTATCTATTTGTTTGTCTATGAATCTGTCTGCCTATTTGTGTGTCTAAGTATGTATCTATCTGTCTGTCTATCTGTGTGTCTAAGTATGTATCTATCTGTCTGTCTATCTATTGGTCTATATGTCTATCTATCTTTCTATTTGTATATATATCTCTCTATCTATCAATCTGTCTATCTGTTTATTAGTTTATCTATCTATCTTTTTATTTGTATTTATATCTATCTATCTATATGTCTATCTTTATGTCTATATTTCTATCTATCTATCTTTCTATATGTCTATTTATCTATATGTATGTCTATCTGTCTGTTTATTTGTGTGTCTATCAGTTTTTCTGTCTATTTGTCTGTCTATCTATCTCTCTTTCTATCTGCCAGTCTATCTATTTGTCTATATGTATGGCTTTACTATCTATCTATCTATATGTCGATCTCTCTATGTGTCTGTAATTCTGTCTATCTATCTAACTATCTATCTATGTATCTATCTGTCAATATGTTTATCTATTTGTCTATCTATCTATCTATCTATCTATCTTTCTTTCTATCTTTCATCTGTCTATATGTCTATCTATATATATATCTATCTATATTTATATTTGTTTGTGTATATCTCTATCTATGTATTTATCTATTTGTCTATCTTTTTGTTTATCTATTTGTCTAGTTGTCTATCTATCTATGTATTTACTAGGTTGTTTATCTCTCTATCTATCTACTTATTTGTCTCAACTATCTATGTGTCTATCTATCTATCTATCTATCTTTCTATCTATATGTATGTCTATCTATCTATTTATCTATCTTGCTGTCTGTTTTTCTGTCTATCTTTGTATTTGTCTATCTATTTATCTATCTTTCTATCTATCTATTTTTTCTCTGTCTAACTATATATCTATCTGTCTATCTATCTATCGATCTAACTATCTATCTATTTGTCTCTCTATTTATTTTTCATTCTATCTGTCTTTCTTTCTATAAATCTATCTATCTGTGTTTTTATATTTTAGTCAATCTATATAATCTGTATGTCTAAATTTCTGACTATTTCTCTCTATTTGTCTCACCAATAAGTCTATCTATATGTGTGTCTATTTGTCTTACCTATTTATATATCAATTTGTTTGTCTATCTATCTATCTATCTATTTGTGTGTTTATCTATCTATCTATATATCTATCTATCTATCTATCTATCTCTCTATTAGTTTGTGTATCTGTCTATCTCTGTCCAGGTTTATATGTCCGTCAATCTGTCTATCTATTTGTCTATTTGTCTATCTATCTGTCTATCTCACAAGTTGTATATCTATCTGTGTATTTTTCTATGTCTATCTATCTATCTATTTTTCAATATATTTGTCTATCTAAGTGTCTATGTATCTGTCTATCTGTATATTTATCGTTCTGTCTATATGTGTGTCTATCTGTTTGTCTCTCTCTATCTATCTATCTATCTATATGTCTACTATCTATCTATAATTCTATTTGTCTATCTATCTTTCTGTTTATCTATCTATCTATAATCTATTTGTCTATTTGTCTGTCTATCTATCTGTTTATCTATCTATTTATCTTTCTATCTATCTATCTACCTATTATCTCACTCATCTATCTATCTGTCTATCAGTTTGTTTGTCTGTCTATCTATCTATTTTTCTATCTATCTTTCTATCTGTTTGCCTATCTGTCTTTCTATTAGTATGTCTATCTGTTTATCTATCTATCTGTCTATCTATCTATCTATATATCTGATTATCTATTTGTCTCACCTATCTATGTGTCTATCTTTCTATCTATCTGTCTGTCTATATGTCTATTTGTCGGTGTATCTGTCTATCTATCTATCTATCTTTATATCTATTTGTCTGTCTATCTATCTATTTATCTTGTGTATATATGTCTGTCTATCTATCTATCTATATATCTGTCTATCTGTCTGTCCCTTTGTTTGTCTATCTATCTATCGATCTATCTGCCTATCTAATTGTCTATTGAACTTTCAATATATCTATCACTTTATTTGTCTATGTATCTATTTGTCTATTTTTTGTCTATCTATGTGTCTACCTATCTGTCTGTATGTCTATTCATCTATATGACTATCTATCCATCTGTCTATCTATTTGTCTATCATTTTGAGTGTCTTTTTATTTATCTATCTATCTGTCTATCTGTATGTTTAAATATCTATCTAACTATATGCTTGTTTATTTATTTGTCTAACTATTACTTTATTTGTATATCTATCTATCTATCTATCTAACTATCTGACTATATGTCTATCTATCTATATGTCTACATGTCTGTCTATATGTTGGTCTATCTAATTTTCTATCTGTCTATCTATCTATCTTTTTCTTTCTATATGTCTATCTATCTATATGTCTATCTTTTTGTCTTTTTGTCTGTCTATCTATCTACCTAATTGTTTTTCTATCTGCCTATCTATCTATCTGTCTGTCTTGTTTGTCTATCTTTTTGTCTATCTATCTTTATATCTATATGTATATCTATCTGTCTATTTTTATATCTATCTGTCTTTTTATTTTTTTGTCAAACTATCTGTCAATCTATCTATCTTTTTGTCTATTTACCTGTCTATCTATCTTCTGTCTATATCTGTATCTCTTGATCTTTCTTTTTTGTTTGTGTATATGTCTATCTATCTATATATCTTTTGGTCTATCTATCTATTTATTTGTCTATGTCTGATTATCTATATGTCTGATTGAATATATATATATCCATCTCTCTATTTGTATAACTATTTGTCTATTTATATGTATGTTAATTTGTCTTAGTTATCAATGTGTCTATCTATCTATCTCTCTATTCTTCCTGTTTTCTATATGTCTTTCTATCTGTGTATTTATTTATCTTAGGTATTTGTTTATCTATCTATCTATCTGTATGTGTATCAGTTTGTCTATATGTCTTTTTATCTATCTATCTAACTGTGTGTATATATCTCTATCTATATGTTTCTCTATCTTTCTCTATTTGTCTGTCTATTTGTCTCACCTATTAATCTATCTATATGTCTATCTATATGTATCACCTATTTGTTTGTCTATCTTTCTATCTATGTGTCTATCTATCTATCTATCTATCTTTTTATCAGTCTATATATCTATCTATCTAACTATTAATCTATATGTTTATCTTTCTATCTGTAAATGTCTCAATTTATCTTTCGGTCTATTAGTCTATCTATCTGTCTATAAATAAATTTATCTGTCTATCTATCTAATTGTATAATTATCTGTCTATCTATCTATATAGCTATCTTTCTATCTATTTGTATGTCTATGTATCTACATAACTATCTATCTATCTGTCTGCCTATCTATCTATCTATTTGTCTATGTATTTGTCAGTTTATCTATATATCTATATGTCTAACTATCTATTTGTCAATATATCTCTCTATCTGTCTATCTATCTATCTATCTATATATCTATCTATCGGTTTCTCTATCTATCGGTCAATCTATTTTTCTATCTGTTATCTATCTATCTATATGTATGTCTATCTATCTAGTTATCTATCTGACTATCTATCTGTCTATCTAACTATATTTCTTTCTGCCTATCTATCTAACTATTAGTCTATTTATCTATTTGTTTATTTATCTATGTGTCTATCTATCTTTATATCTATCAGAAAATCTATCTATCTATATGTATATCTCTCTATCTATTTATTTGTCTATCTTTCTGTCTATCTGAGTTTAACTATCTGATAATCTATTTGTATATCTGTATGTCTATATGTCTATCTATATGTGTGTCTAGGTATCTATCTATATGTCTGTCTATCTTTCTATGTATCTTTCTGACAATCTTTCTGTCAATATATATGTCTATTTGTACTCTATCTATCTATCTATCTATCTATCTATCTATCTATCTATCTAACTATTTGTTTGTCAACATATCTATATATCTATTTATCTATATGTGTGTCTATGTATCAATCTGTCTGTTTATCTATCTGTATATCTATCTATCCGTCTATATTTCTATCTATTTGTCTATCTATTTCTCAGTCTATCTATCTATATGTCTAATTAATTGTTTGTCAATATATTTATCGATTTGTATGTATATCTATCTATCTATCGATTTGTCTATCTATCTGTCTATAAATAAATTTATCTGTCTATCTATTTATTTATTTATCTATATATCTATCTGGTTATTTGTTTGTATATTCTGTCTATCTGACTATCTACCTATCTATCTATCTATCTGTCTATCTATCTGTCTGTCTATCTATTTGTCTGTCTATCTAGTAATTTTGCCTATCTATCTATCTTTCTTTCTATCTTTATATCTATCTTCCAGTCTGTCTATCTATCTATCTAGCTGTCTGTCTATCTATCTTTCTATTTTCGTTTGTATCAAACTTTTTGTTTTTCTATATAGCATTATGTCTGTCTATGTGTATATCTATCAATCAATCTATCTGTCAGTATATTTATTTGTTTTTTGTATATCTATCTTTATATCAATCTGTCTATCTATATGTATATTTCTCTATCTATCTATCTATCAATTTGTCTTCCTATATGTTTGTCTATATACCTGTCTATCTGTCTGTCTGTATGTCTATCTATTTGACTATCTATTTGTATATCTATCTTTTGTCTGTATGTCTGTCTATTTATGTATCTGTGTCTTTCTAATTGTTTCTGTACATTTCTATCTATCTGAATATCTATCCATCTGTTTATCTATCTTTCAATATGTCTGTCTATCTATATATCTGTCTATATATCTATCTATATGCCTATCTATCTATCTATATGTCTATATGTCTATCAATCTACCTATCTAACTAACTAACTAACTATCTGTCTATATGTATATCTCTCTGTCTATCTTCTATTTATCTATCAAATGTCTGTCTATATGTATATTCATATGTCTGCCTATTGTATATTTATGTTCTATCTATATGTTGGTCTATAAATGTATCTTTTTGTCTTTCTATTTGGTTGTCTATATTTTTGTCTATCTGCATGTTTATCTGTCTCTCTTTCTGTCTATCTATGTGTGTATTTTCTATCTACCTGCCTATACATCTGTCTATTTGTCTATCTATCTATACATCTATCTATTTGTCTAGTTATCTATCTGTTATCAGTTTGTTTATCTCGATGTATATCTGTCTATCAATTTGTTTCAGCTATCCGTGTCTCTATCTATCTATCTATCTGTCTATCAATATGTTTGTCTATCTGTCTATCTTTTTGTCTGTCTTTTTGTCTATCTAACTGACTGTATATCTGTCTGTCTATCAATTTGTCTATCTCTATGTCTATCTGACTATCAATCTATCTTTGTATTTATTTGTCTATCTATCTATCTATTTTTCTATCTAACCATCTATGTATCTGACTATCTATCAATGAGTCTATCTATCTATCTATCTATATGTTTATCTATTTGTCTTTCTGTATATCTGTCTATCTATCTATCTCTCTATATGTTAGTCTATCTATTTGTTTATCTATCTATCTATATGTATTTCTATTTGGTTGTCTATTTGTCTAAATTATTAGCTTTTTATATTTCTATCTATTGGTCTCATCTATTTGTTTGTCTATCTACATGTCTATCTATTTGTCTATCTATCTATCTGTCTATCTATCTATCTATCTATCTATATATATATTTCTATCTATTTGTCTATATGTTTGTATATATATTGGCTTATCTGTCTGTCAATTGTCTATATATTTGTCTATCTATCTTATCTATCTGTTTTTATATGTTTATATCTATCTATCTATTTGTGTATCTATATGTCTGTCTATCTGTATGTCTATCTATCTGTCTATCTATGTGTCTATGTATCTATCTATCTACCTGCCTATCTTTTTGTCTATCTATCTATCTACCTAGATGTCGATTTGTTTGTCTATCTATATGTTTGTCTATCTATCATTCTATCGATCTATCTATCTATCTGTGTATCTGTCTATCTATCTACCTACCTATCTATCTGTCTATGTATCTGTCTATGTATCTATGTATCTATCTGTCTATCTATCTATCTGAATGTCAATTTGTCTACCTATCTATCATTTTATCTATCTGTTCATCTTTTTATCTATGTGTTTACCTATTGTCTCACCTATCTATCTATCTATCAATATATCAATTTGTCTATCTATTTGTCTATCTATCTGTCTGCATATATGTCTGTCTATCCGCGTGTTTATCTATCTTTCTATTTGTCTATCTATCTGTATATCTTTATGTCTATTAGTCTCACCTATCTATCTATTTATCTCTTTGTATATATGTTTATCTATCTATCTATCTTTCTTTCTATCTGTCTATTTATCTATATGTATTTCTAATAGTCTATCTGACTATCTATATGTTTGCCTAACTATATGTCTATCTCTGTATATCTATTTATCTATCTGTCTGTATGTCTATCTGTCTATCTATCCATCTATTTATCTATTTATCTATCCATTTGTCTGTATTTATCTATCTATTTGTGTGTCTTTATATCTTACTGTCTATTTGTCTATCTATCTATCTAACTATCTTTATATCTATTTATGTATCTATATATCTATCTGTCTATCTATATGTCTATTAATTAATCTATCTATATGTCTGTCTATCTGTATGTCTATTTTTTTTTTAAAAAAGTTTGTTTTATTAATATTAACCCTCTCTTTTGGCGGAGGAATACCATTTTTACAACCTACATGCTTGCTACCCAATGCATTTACACCCTTCATATCTTATATACCCCTATCAGGTATTATCTATTGAGACATGCATACAAATTAAAAGTAATCATACATTTCACTTGCATCAAAACATTTAAACTGCTTGTGAATATGAATGTGCTATGAGTAAACTCTTTGCTTTTTGTATATCATTAGTAACTTCAATGTGATCCTTTAATGCTTTTTATTGCCTCTTATGCTGTCCCATATGCTGCCCTTTAAACTTTTCTGTTATTGCGTCTCTTGGAGCCTCCAATAATACCTCTTTAGCTATCCCCGAGCCTCTTAAGCTGTCTTCCTAAACCTCTTAAAGTCCTCCATTTCCTGCCTTTCAGCTTCTGATCTAAAAAAAAACATTCTTTCTCCCCTTCTCCCGATTAACCCTCCCCTTAACAAGAATCTGGAAATAAAAAAAAAACATCAACAACAACCGCTTCTTCTTCCTTCCCGTTCCAGCACCTCGAAGTGGCAAACCTCTTTTCTTGTCTTCACCACTACCAGTATTGAGTTGTCTGCAATATTTCCTGCAAAACAGTAAAAATATACAAAAAAAGAAAACCCCCCCTCTATACTTGCATTTAATAACCTAACCCTAACTCTTCTGCCCAATCTATATTTGCTATCTCACCCTAACATTTATAACAAACAGCCTTTATTTTACTTAGATGAAGCTAAACAGAAAACACCCCTAGGACCCCTTCTCATTTTCAATTCTTTTTAGGACCAATGCTTGCAGCCTTTTAAAGCATCAACTACACCCCAAGCTTGAATCTGTGCTCTTAAAATGACAGAAACAAAGAAAACAAAACAAAATAGGTAAAACAGTAAAGCAATAAGGAAATAATCAATTTGTAGTCCCCCTCAGGACCGGGGTGACCCTTATCTGAATATCTACAGCAAAACCAAACCACAAGCAAAAAAGGAACAACAACACAAGATTTTAGCTAAGGAAATAATCTTAAAAGGAACAGCAATACGGAAACCAATACCTTGCACTATTACCTTGCCCTATTTCCTTGTCCTATTATAGCAGCAAGAACAGCAGCAGAACAAGGAATAGCAGAAATTATACTTATTTAAGATTCACTGTGGCTTTGTTATATAACAGTGTTTATATAGCAGCGTAAAAGTCAGAATACATATTATGATATTATCTTAGCAAAAGTCAAGATACATATTTTAAAGTACTCATTATTCCCGCCCAATCTATCAGAAAGTTGAGGCTTTGTTATACCTTTGTGGTCTGTTTATTTGTTCTAATATAAGGAAAACCCATTTTATCTAAACATGCTATTCCCTTTAGTTTGTTTGGCATGAGTTTCTCATTATATTCTATATCTCCTCTGGTGGTACCTATTTTAGATAGATTATCCGCTAGATTATTAGCTTCTCTATATATATGTATTATTGAGGCCTTCAGTTCGTCCATGAGACCAAGAATTACTTCTAGGTCCTCTTCATTCCTCCATAATATTTTCTTATTGATTACTGTATCAACTAGTAATTTTGAGTCTACCTGAACTTCAATGTTTTTAAAGTTAAGCTGCTTACATATCTCTAACCCTGATTTTAATGCTCTGATTTTAGATTCTAAAGCCGAGGAGGCTCTACTAGATCTGGTGAAAGCTCTCTGTACTGTCCCTGTATGATCTCTTATTACCCTGCCTCCTCCTGCTATTCCAGTGTCCCTGCTAAAACTCCCATCCGTATTAAGTGAGAGTTTACCAACTGGCGGAGCATTCCACTGTATACATTTAGCCCATTGCTGTTTTAAAACTTTATATGTGAGATCCCATTCTTTCTCAAGCTTCTTTTCTTGTTTCATTTCCTGAATAACTATCGGTTTTATTAGTGATATATTACATATCTCCTTTCTAATATCTTTTATAATTTCTGTTAAATTCATCCTTATATTTTCGAATTTACTTTTGTTTCGAGATTTCCATATACACCAAATAATTAGATGCGGCAGTTTTTGGTTGAGTCATTTCCTGGTGGGGCTTTTCGTTTTCTCCTTTTCCCATTTTTTAACTTTATCTATTAATTCATCATCTATTTTACATATTCTTTTTTCCCCTTCCATTTCTTTCCATATTTCTGCTGCGATGGGACCATTAGAAAGCAAATGATCAGTGGTTTCAACCGCTTGTGAACAGCATTCACATCTTGATGCGATGTTTATACCTTTCTTTTGTATATTTCTATCTACTGGTATAGCATTCATTAAAGCCTTCCATACGAAGGAGCGCATTTTTTGCGGTATGTTTTCTTGCCATCCCCATTTAAATATAGTTTGAGCCGGTTTTTTCTTTCTGACCAAGTCTTTTGCCGACTTGAGGGAAAAGTTTCCTTGTAGTGTTAACGTCCATTTCCAGCCGCTCCTCTTTTGTATAGAGTGTGAGTCTACTATTTCTTTTTGTTTTACCATTGACTTCCAACTGTTCGAGACTTTCTTAGTGGTCTTATTCTTGTTATCTAAATATCTTGCCCGCATATATTTAGCCCAAAGACTATCGCTTTCTTTAAGTCTCCACCAGCTTTTAAAGTCCCAGGCAGCTGCCGAGTCCTGGAGGCTCATTAGACCTAATCCTGCTTCCTCTTTCGGATAACATATACTTTTCCAGTCCTTCCAATGTAGTTTATTTCTGCCTTGTTTTTTACCCCATAAGAAGTTGGCCATTTCCGATTCGAGTTTTTTAATAAATTTCTTAGGGGGGTGTATCACTGATAATATGTGCGTTAGCGTGCTTTGTAATACATGTGACAGCAGTGTTATCCTCCCCCCAAATCCCAGTAACTCTTCTTTCCATCCTGCTATTTTCTTTCTTAGTTTGTCTTGAAGGTAACTTAGATATTCTTCTTTCAACCTCCCCTCATATATCGGACAACCTAAATACATTAATACCCCTTTAATTTCTGCAAATCCTGTAATACTTTTTATTTTATTTACTAACTTTTATTTTGCATTTTTAGCAAGCATGAACTGATATTTACTTTTATTAACCATTTGACCTGTCTCTTTTTCAAATATTTGGAGAAGATCCATAAGATTCATTAAAGACTTTATGCTTGCATTTGTAAATATTATAAGGTCATCTGCATAAGCTAAACAACCTATTCTAGGTGTATTCCTTGGTTGTCTGAATGACAGTATTTTACCTTCGGATATTTTCTTATTCAAGTTACGTATTAACAATTCTAAATAGATATCAAAAAGAAGAGGGGATAACGGATCCCCTTGCCATAAACTTTTATTTGGTTTAAATTTCTCACTTAACTTACCATTTACCAGGACTCTTACCCAAGTACTTGAAATGCATCTATATATTAGATCTATGGTCAGCTCAGAAAAGCCGAACCTTCTTAACACAAAGCAAAGGGTATCACATTCTACTCTATCGAAGGCTTTCGATAGATCTAATTTGACCACTAAGTTTTTTCCTCTAGACTTACTTCCTATCTCTGTCATCATTTCTGATGCAAGCTTTATATTTTCTATCATTAATCTATTTTTAACAAAACCCATTTGTTCCTGAGATATTATTGAAGGTAAAATTAAGCTTAGCCTATTTTGTAATATTTTTGCCAGTATTTTATAAATAGCATTGCATAAACTTATTGGTCTATAATCCTCACATTTCTGTGGTGATTCTTTTTTTGGAATTAATACTATAAAAAATTTTGCCCATGCTTTTGGGATTTCCGCACCTACAAAAAAACTTGCAATTGCAGGAACTAGCTCAGTTTTAATCGTATCCCAGTTTACCTGAAAAAAATAATTGTTCCAACCATCAGGTCCTACTGCACTATCTTTATCCAGACTAAAAACAGCATCTTTAACTTCTGGTTCTTCTGGGACCAATTCCATTAATTGATTTTGAACTTCCGTAATGGTCGCCCTAATCTCTTGCATTAGAGAATTATCTGTCCTACATGACTGACTACATAGTTGATTTTCAAAGAAATTTTTAAAGAGAGCTCCTATTTCCTTTTCATTTTCTACCCATTTTCCTTCTTTGTTTATTAGACCTTTAATTTTATTTTTTTGAGATTTTATTTTAGACATACTATAAAAAAATTTGGTATTACGATCCCCATCTTTTAACCATTTTATTTTTGCTCATTGTTTCCAGTAAATTTCTTCCATGTGTAGTTTCAATCTCAGTTCTCTTTTAGCCTTACTTAATTCTATCCGAGTTTCATTATTATTTGTGGAGTCAAAATCTTGCTCCAGCTTGGCTACTTTTTCTTCTAGTTTTTTTAGCTCCTGATTTAATTTCCCAAAAACCTCTTTATTCCATGTTTTCAAACAAGCTTTTAGCCTCAGAAGTTTAATTGATAGAACTTGCATCGGTTTACCCTCTGCTGGCTCTTTCCAAGATTCTCTAACAAGTCCTGCAAAGCTCGCATGCTTTACCCACATATTTTGAAATTTAAAATTAGATGTATTACCCTGGTTTTTTTGAATCATGATAAGTAGTGGGCTATGGTCAGAGCAAGTTCTATTTAGGTTTCTAAGCCCCGTAGTCCCTTGTGAGGTGACCCACTTTGTGTTACACATAATCCTATCCAGTCGAGCCCAGTTGACTCCTCTTTTTTTCCAATTATTACACCAGGTATATCTCAAACCATTGAAATCTATTTCCATTAAATTGGTAATGGCTATTGTGTCATTAAATTGTTTCATGGCTACCTTATCTGGTGGTTTACCACCCTTCTTTTCTTGAGGGCTTCTAATTATATTAAAGTCGCCTCCTATTATCCAAGGTGAATTTCTACTTGCTATATCTTTCATTTCTTCCCATAATGCCAACCTAGATTGTTTATCATTTTTTGCATAAACTGCTGAGATTATTTGATCTGTGGACTTATCTAATTTGAAATGTACTATTTGTTCAGTATCTTTTAATTTTTCAATTTTCAATTTACTGTGCCATAAAATCCAAAGTTTACTATTTAGATTAGCATAAGCCTTATTAAATCCTAAAATTACTCTATATTTATTTAGTTGATCTTGCAGGACCATTGGTTCTGCAATAATCATTAATGAGATTTTATGTTCTTTAATTAAAAGTCTTAATCTATTTATCGTGGGGCTATTGGCTATTCCCCTAACATTCCAATATAGACATCTATCCATTAAAAACTAGTTTAGCTTGGGCTCGAGTTGTACACTTAGATTCATAAGACATGTTAGCATATTTTTTCGTATTTCTTGCTGTTTTAGGAGTGTGAGGAATTTCATACCTAATCTCCTTATATTTTACCTGTTTTCCGAGCACCATAGTCATTTGCTTTAGGGCCTCCATGGGTTGGGTTCTTGAAAGATTCCCCCAATCTTCATTATAAATATATATATCGTCCTTTGCTTTCAACTCAGGCTCATCTTGGGATACATCATCCTTGTGGCTTGAAGGGCAACTAAAAATTACCGATTCATCTTCAGAAAAATCCAGAAGATCCTCATCTATCCATGCATAATCATCAAGTTTTTCTTTCAATACAATTCTTGTTTTAGATGTTTTTTTATATTTTCTCTTATGTTTTACCTCCTCCCATCCTTTTATTAAACTAACATCATTTTCTATCCCCGAGTTAGTCTCTCTCAGGGGTCCTTCTTCTTGAGTAATATTTGGATAATCTGGAGGGATGCTTGAGTCCAGATCTCCCTTCGGCTGGTTTTGTTTGAGAAGTGAAGCCTCCTCTTTCCTTACCCAATGCATCACCTTCCCACCTCCTCCTTCGTGCTGTTGCCCATTGTTATGCTCTTCTTTCCGCACCTTGCATGAGAAATTTTCATGCCCGAGCCTCTTACATTTTGAACAGTAGGGAGGAAGGCTTTCGAGAATGACAGTTTGCCAAAACCCCTCGGCCTATTCCCCTTCACCACTACCTATCCATATTTTATCAGGCAGTTTAGTTAAGAGGTTTAGCTCTACACATACACGTGCTTTGTCCGGCCTTGACATGGTTCTTGTGGCTTCATCTCGTAACATGGGCTTACCCAAACAGGATAAAATTGCATAAAGAGATGTTTCAGAGAAAAAATGGAGTGGCAGAAAAGGCAATGTAAACCATACCAGAGCTATAGGCGCATCTTCAAGAGGAGTAAAATCCTTTGTCCACTTTAGTATACGCATGGGGAAGCCGTCAACTTGACATAATCCATGCTGCCATAGGCGATATTGATCTTCCAGTAGAGAGCATTGCAGCACAACATGTTTGTCATCGAAATCAGCAAATTTCACCTTCCCCTTGAGCTTTAAATTGTCGATGAATTTATGAACTCCAATCGCACGAGGCCTGCCGTGAGAGAACTTGCCAACGAGCATATATTCGAAAGGTTCTAAGAGCCTTTGAGATTCTTCGGCAGAGAAGATGATGGCCGAGAGACCATTTTTGTTCCCTTGAATTCGTAAAATCGGCGCGGTGCCCTTCACCACCGAGGCAAAAGACTTATTATTTAATAATAAGTCAGATTTTTCCATTCTTACCTTGGATTGGGCTTGGTTTGAGCCACAATGGTGTTTTCTTCTTTCTTTGTTTCACAATCTAACAATTACTCAACACTATACCCATATTGTATTAAACGGCAATTCACGAAAACTAAGTCCCTCTACTATTCCCACAACAGTTATTTCCAAATAATCACTAGAGAGAAAAAGTGAGAGGATTTTCACGAGAATAACAGATTATTCCAGAAAATCGCATAACAGTTTATACATACAATTTTTATTATTCATGTTCCCATAACAGTATTCCCATAACAGTTACACTTAATAACACTTTCCAAATATAACAAGATGTTTCTCCCAACTATATCAAAAAAACATTCGATAAATAGTTTATTCAATGTATACGTTATTGTTTTCCAGGTAGTTCCCAAAGCAATTTACGCGATGGTTCTCCCAAATAACAGTTTATTCAAGATGTTCGCAAATAATCACGAGAGAACCTGTAACGAAAGCAATTCACTAAGTGATTTGCACAATAAATCCTTCGACAAATTCACATACCCATTTGTTTATTCGAGATATTCGCAAGATAATACGTTAGAGAGAAAATCACGAGAGAACCTGTATCAAAAAACAATTCACGAAGCAATTTGCACAATAATCATTCAACAAATTCACATAACCGTTTGTTTAAGATAAATCGCGAGAGAGAAAATCTAGAGAAATCCGCCGGAGAGTTTTCGCGAGAGGGTTTTTGCTATAGCTAGGTTTTTTCGCGAGAGCTAGGTTTTCGCCGGTATCAGAGCTAGTTATGGAAAGCTTCGAGCAATTATCTGTATGTCTATTTGTCTATATGTATTTCTAGCTGTCTATCTAAATGTCTTTCTAAATAACTAGATGTCTGTCTATCTATATATCTATCTCTGTATATCTATCTATCTTTCTTTCTTTCTATCTATATGTCTATCTATCTATCCATCTATTTATTTATATGTCTTTCTATCTATTTGTCTATCTATCTATCTTTATGTCTTTATATCTAACTATCTATCTGTTTGTATATCTGTCTATCTAATTGTCTTTATATCTATTTATCTATCCTTTATCTATCTGTCTATCTATCTGTCTATCTATATGTCCATCAATCTTCTATATATATGTCTGTCTATCTATTTGTCTATCTATTTGTCTATCTGTCTGTAAAAATGTCTGTCTATCTATCTATCTATATGTCAATCTATCAGACTATCTTTCTATATATTTGTTTATTTATCTGTCTGTCTATCTGTTTGTATATTTATTTATCGATCTGTCTGTCTATATATCTATCTATCTGTCTACTAGTCTATCTATCTATCTATTTGTCTGTCTATCTATTTGTTAATCTATATGTATACCTGTCTGTCTCTTTGTCTATCTATTTATTTTTCTAGTTGTATGTTTAAATAACTATTTGTCTAACAATTTGTTTATCTGTCTGCCTATTTGTCTATCTATATGTCTGTTTAACTATATTTCTGTTAGTCTATCTATCTAAATGAGTATCAATCTATCTAAATATTTGTCTAGCTTTTTGTCTATCTATTTGTCTATTTGTTTGTGTATCTATCTCTTTATCTGTCTGTATATCAATATATCTATTTGTATATATATTTGTCTATTTGTCTTTTATCAATCTATCTTTTTGTATATCTTTATGTCTATCTATTTATCTGTCTAGACTATCTATCTATCTATGTATATGTCTATCTATCTGTCTATTTTTCTATCTATCTATCTATCTATCTGTCTATATATTTGTCTATCTGTCTATTTGTTTGCCTATCAAACTATCTATTTGTCTTATATCTATTTATCCATCAGTATATCTATAGATCTATCTATTTTTCATTCTCTCTATCTATCTTTCTACCTATCTATCTATTTGTCTGTCTATCTATCTATCTATCTCTCTATCTCTCTATCTATCTATCTATGTGTATATTTGTCTGTCTATCTATCTATCTGCCTATCTATCTATTTGTTTGTTTATCTATCTATCTTTATATGTGTGTAAATTAGTCTATCTATCTATCTATCTGTTTATCTATCTGTCTATCAATCAATCAATCAATCTATCTATCTATCTTTCTGTCTATGTGTCTATCTATTTTCTGTCAATATGCCTCCCTTCTATGTATCTCTCTACCTTTCTATTTGTTTGTGCATATGTATGTTTGTATGTCTATATGTCTTTCTTTCTGTCTATCAATTATCTATTTATCTATCCGTCTGTTTATCTGTCTGTCTATTTATCTGTCTATCTTTAACACATATCTATATTTGTATATCTATTTATTTGTCTTTGTATCTATCAAAATGTCTGTCTATCTATCTATCTATCTATCTATATGTATGTCAATCTATAAAATTATCATTTTATATATTTGTCTATATATCTGTCTATCTATCTGTTTGTATATTTATTTATTGATCTGTCTATCTATCTATCTGTCTACTTGTCTATCTGTCTATCTATTTGTTTGTCTATTTATTTGTTAATCTATCTGTATACATGTCTGTGTCTTTGTCTATCTATTTATCTTTCTAGCTGTATGTTTAAATAACTATTTGTCTAACAATTTGTTTATCTATCTGTCTATTTGTCTGTCTACCTGTCTATTTAACTATATTCCTATTTGTCTATCTATCTATATGTGTATCAATCTATCTAAATATTTGTCAATCTGTTTGTCTATCTATCTATCTATTTCTGTCTTTCTATCTCTATATCTGTTTGTATATCAATCTATCTATTTGTATAAATTTTTGTCTAATTGTCTATTTATCTATCTAAATTTCTCTCTATCTATATGTCTATCTATTTATCTGTCTAGACATTCTATCTGTCTATGTATCTGTCTATCTATCTGTCTATTTGTATATCTATCTTTCTATCTATCTATATGTCTATCTATCAATTTGTTTGCCTATCAATCTATCTATTTGTCTAATATCTATTTATCTGTCAGTATATCTATAAGTCTATCTATTTTTCTATCTCTCTATCTATCTAACTTTCTACCTATCTATCTATTTGTTTGTATGTCTATCTATCTATCTATCTATCTATTTGTTTATCTGTCTATCTATCTATATGTCTATCTATCTATTTGTTTATTTGTCTATGTATCTTTATAAATGTGGGTGTAAAATGGTATTTCTATCTGTCTATCTATCTATTTATCTATCTATTTGTAAATCTATGTGTCTATCTCTCTATCTATCTTTCTGTCTATGTGTCTATATATTTTCTATCAATATGCCTCCCTATCTATGTATCTCTCTGCCTTTCTATTTGTTTGTGTATATGTATGTATGTATGTCTATATATCTATCTATCTTTCTTTATGTCTATCAATTATCTATTTATCTAACCGTCTATTTATATGTCTGTCTATCTATCTATACATCTATGTGTTTGTATATCTATCTGTCTGTTTATTGATTTTGTATTTCACTATTTATCTGCCTATATTTTTGTCTAAATTATCTCTGTGTCTATCTATCTATCAGTCTATCTGTCTGTATATCTATCTATCTAATTGTCTGTATATATATTTATCTATCTGTCTATCTATCTATCTGTATGTCCATCAATCTTCTATATATATGTTTGTCTATCTTTTTGTCTATCTGTCTGTCTAAATGTCTGTATATCTTTCTATCTATTTGTATATTAATCTATCAGCCTCTCTTTCTTTATATTTGTCTATTTATCTATCTGTCTATCTGTTTGTATATTTATTTATTTATCTATCTATCTGTCTACTTATTTATCTTTCTATCAATTTGTCTGTCTATCTATTTGATAATCTATTTGTCTAACTGTCTGTCTCTTTGTCTAGCTATATATCTTTCAAGCTGTATGTTTAAATATATAATTGTCTAACTATTTGTCTATATGTCTCTATATTTTTCTATCTATCTGTCTGTTTAACTATATTCCTATTTGTCTATCTATCTATATGTATATCAAACTATCTAAATATATGTTTGTTTATCTATCTATCTGTCTATTTGTTTGTCTATCTATCTATCTATCTATCTTTATATTAATCTATCTATTTGTATATATATTTGTCTGTTTATCTATCTATCTTTCTGTCTATCTATATTTCGATCTATTTATCTATCTAGACTATCTATCTGTCTATCTATATGTCTATTTGCATGTCTATCTTTCTATCTATCTATTTTTTATATATCAGTCTATCTGTCTTTTTGCTAGCCTATCTATCTATATATTTGTCTTATTTCTATTTATCTGTCAGTATATCTATAGGTCAATCTATTTTTCTATATTTCTTTCTTTCTTCCTATCTATCTATCTATTTGACTATCTATCTATCTATCTATCTATCTATCTATCTATCTCTCTATCTATCTATATATCTATCTATGTGTCTATCTATCTATCTATCTGTCTATTTGTTTGTTTGTCTATTGAACTTTATATGTGTGTGTTGATCTGTCTTTCTATCTATCTATATATCTATTTATCTATATGTTTGTTAATCTATCTGTCTATCTATCTATCTATCTTTTTGTCTATGTGTCTATCTCTCTTCTGTCTATATGCCTACCTATCTATGTATCTCTCTGCCTTTCTAATTGTTTGTGTATATGTATGTATGTCTGTCTGTCTTTCAGTCTATCAATTATCTATTTATCTATATGTCTGTTTATCTATCTATCTTTTTGTCTATCTATCTATCCATTTGTCTGTTTGTCTATCTATTTATCTATCCATCTGTCTATTTGTATATCTATCTGTCTATTTAACAATTTGTTTATTACTCTATTTATCTGTCTATTTATTTGTCTAAACTATCTCTGTGTATATCTATCTATTTATCTATCTATTTGTCTGTATATCTTTCTCTCTATCTATCTATATATTTGTTTGTCTATCAGTCTATCTAACTATCTGAGTATCTGTCAGAATATCTATTTGTCTAACTATCTATATATCTATCTGTCAATCTATTTTTCTTTTTGCAGGTCTATCTGTTTGTTTATTTTTCTATTTATCTGTCTATCAATTTTTCTGTCTTACTATCTATCTATTTGGCTATATATCTATATCTATATCTATCTATATGTCTATCTATTTGTATGTCTGTTTATCTATCTATCTATCTATCATTCTATCTATTTGTCTATCTATAAGTCACTTTATATATTTGTTTATCTATCTGTCAATATGTCTATCTATTTGTCGGTCTATTTGTCTCACCTATTAGTCTATCTATATGTCTATGTATTTCTCACACCTATTTATTTGTCTATCTGTCTGTCTATTTATCAGTGTATCTATCTTTCTATCTGTCTGTCTATCTATTTATATATCTGTCATCTATCTTTTTATCAATCTATCTGTCTATGTCTCAGTTTATCTATCTATCTATCTATCTATCTATCTATTTATCTATCTGTCTGTCTATCTTTTTGTCTAACTATCTCTGTATATATCTGTATATCTGACTATCTATCTATCTGTATATCCATTTATCTATCTGTGTGTCTATGTATTTGTCTTTCTGTCTGTGTATCTCTTGGTCTATCTATCAGTCTATATCCCTTACTATCTGTCTGCCTATCTATATGGCGGTATATCTATCTCTCTATCTATAAATCTATTTCTATCATTATCTATCTGTCTATTTGTCTATCTATCTCTCTGTCTATTTAACTATCTATTTTGATATATATATATGTCCATTTTTTTGAATGTTTATCTCTTATCTATCTTTCTATCTACTTTCTCACCTATCTATCTATCTAACTGTCTTTTTGTATGTCTATGTCTGTGTCTATCTCTCTGCCTATCTATCTTTCTATCTGTCTGTCTATCTATCTATCTATCTGTCTGTCTATCTGTCTGTCTATCTGTCTATCTATCTATATGTATGTCTGTCTATTTGTCTCACCGATCTGTCTGTCTATTTTTTGTCAATCTTTCTGTCTATATGTCTGTGTTTATGTCTGTCTATCTATCTTTATATCTATCTTTTTATCTGTTAGACTATCTTTCTGTCTATTTGTCTATCTGTATTTTTAGCCGTCTATTTAACTATTCAATCTAACTGTCTATATGTATATCTCTATCTCTCTATGTATTCTATCTATTTAAATTACTATCCATCTATTTATCTATTTTTCTTACTATCCATCTATTTATCTATTTGTATGGTTATCAGTCAGTCAGTCTATTTATCTATCTGTCATTATATCTATCTTACTATCTTTCTTTTTATCTGTCTAATGATTTTCTATCTATATGTTGGTAAATTTATCTATATATATGATTGTCTATCTGTGGCTCTATATGTCTGTCTATCTATGCTAACTATATGTCTATCTATATATCTATTTGTCTCTCTATATGTCTGTCTAGAATTCAATATATCTATTTGTCTCTCTATATGCCTATCTAGAATTCTATATATCTATTTATTTTATATGTCTAACTATTTGTTTGTTTACATGTCAGTCTATCTGTCTGTTTATCTATTTTGTCTAACTATTAGTTTATCTGTTTATCTATTTATCTATCTATATATAAATCTGTCTAACTATCTTCCTATTTGTCTATCTATCTCTTTATCAATCTAGCTAACTATCTGTCTATCTATCTATTTGTCTATCTGTCTGTCTATCTGTCTGTCTATCTATCTGTATATCTGTCTATATATATGTTTGTTAATTTATATTGACTATATTTCTATCTATCTGTTTATCTCTCTAACAATCTATCAGTCTATCTTTCTATCTATATATTTGTTTATCTCTCTTCTATCTATCTGTGTATCTTTCTATCTATATGTCAGTCTATTTGATTGTTTATATGCTTCTCTATCTGTGTATCTATCTATCAATCATTTTATCTATCTGTTTGACTATGTGTCTATCTATTTATCTACTTGTCTTTCTATCTATCTGTCTCTATATCTATATGTTTGGTTGTCTATCTATCTATCTATTTGTTTATTATATTTGTCTAACTAACTACCTGTCTAATAATATATATATATCTCTCTTTCTCTCTGTATGTCTATCTGTCTGTCTGTCTATCTTTTTGATTATCTATCTATCTGGCTTTTTGTCTGACTATCTGACTTTCTATCTATCTGTCTATTAATTTGTCTATTTGTCTATCTATCTTTCTTTCAATCTATCCTTCTATTTATCTATCTATCTATATGTCTATCTATCTATATGTCTATCTATCTATCTATCTGTCTAAATATTTATCTATCTATCTTTTTATCTATCTATTAGTCTATGTCTCAGTTTATTTGTCTGTCTATCTGTCTATCTATTTGTCTATATGTCTATCTATATTTATGTCTTATTATCTGTCTATATATATATATATATATCTATCAATATTTCTTTTTATCTATTTGTGTATCAATTTGTCAATGTTGATGTCTATCTTTCTATCTATCTTTCTGTCTATCAATTTGTCTATATGTCTGACTATCTGTCTATCTATCTATATGACTGTCTATCTATCTCCTTATCTATAAGTCAATTTCTATCTTTATCTATCTGTCTATTTGTCTATCTATCTGTTTGTTTATCAGTTTGTCCATTTTTCTATCTATATGTCTGTTTATCTGAATGTTTATCTCTCTATCTATGTTTTTATCTACTATCTCACCTATCTATCTATCTATATGTCAATCTGTCTATCTATATGTTTGCCTATCTATCTATCTATCTATCTGTATGTCTATCTATGTGCCTATCTGTCTGCCTATCTATCTATCTATCTGTCCATCTATCTTTCTGTCTATCTGTCTGTCTATCTGTCTACCTTCTATCTATCTATCTATATGTCTATCAATTTGTATGTTTGTCTATCTATTTGTCTAACCTATTTGTGTATCTATCTTTCTGTCTATTTTCTGTGTTTATGTATGTCTATGTGTCTTTATATCTATCTTTATATCTTTTTGTCTATCTGTCGGTCTATTTGTCTATCTTTTTTTTAGCTGGCTATCTAAGTATTCAATCTTACTATCTATATTTCCGTCTATCTATATGTATATCTCTATCTATCATCTATCTATCAACTATACATCTATCAATCTATCTTTCTATCTATCCATCAATATATATATATATATATATCTGTCTGTCTATATATTTATCTATCTATCTTTATATGTATCTGTATATCTGTATTTTTATCTATCTAATGATCTATCTATCAATATATATGACTATATATTTGTGGATCTATATGTCTGTCTATCTATTTGAATATATGTTTATCTACATATATATATATATATATATATATATATATCTATTTGTCTATCTATCTTTCTATATATCAATTTATTTTATCTGTCTTTCTATATGTTTGTCTATATGTCTGTCTATCTGTCTATTAATCTATTTTGTTTAACTATTAGTTTATTTATCTATCTATTTGTCTATCTATATGTCTATCTATCTTCATATCTGTCTATCTATCTAGTTAACTATTTTTCTATACGTTTGTCTATTTGTCTATCTATCTGTCTATTTATTTATCTATATATTTTTTTGTGTATATGTATGTTTGTGTGTTTATCTAACAGAAATTCTTTATATCAGTTTATCTATTTGACTATTTATCTATCTATCTATCTATCTATATATCTGTCTAACTATCTGTTAGTCTATCTTTCTATCTATATATTTTTCGCTCTCTTCTATACATCTCTGTATCTGTCTATTAATATGTCAATCTATATGATTATCAATATGTTTTTTTATCTGTGTATCTATCTATAAATCTATTTGTCTATCTATTTGTCGGTGTGTCTCGTTGTATGTCTACCTGTCTATCTATCTATCTATCTGTCTTTCTATCTATCTATCAAATTGTCTATTATATTTTTCAATCTAACTTTCTGTATATCTGTCTGTCTGTTTATCTGTCTTTCTATCCATCAATCTATCTGTCTATTTGATTATCTATATGTCTCTCTTTTTGTCTATCAATCTGGCTATCTATCTATCTATCTATCTATCAGTCTATCTTTCTGCCTAACTATCTTTCTTTCAATTTATCTTTCTATTTATCTATCTTTCTGTCAGTCTATCTACCTATTTATTGATCTATCTATTTATCTATCTGTCTATCTATCTATCTAACTATCTATCTAACTATCTATCAATCTATCATTCTATCCAAATATCTATCTATATGTTTATATATTTGTCTATTTGTCTATCTATATATTGGTATATCTATCTCACTATCTGTCTAACTATCTCTCTATCTATTTGTCTATTTGTCTGTCTATCTATATGTCTATGTGTCTATTTATCTATCTATCTATGTATCTTATGTTTATCTATCTATCTAATTGTATGTTTTTAACTATCTATCTATTTATTTGTCTAATTGTCTTTTTATTTGGCTATTAATTTGAGTGTCTATCTATCTAACTATTTTTCGATCTATCTATATATTTGTCTATCTATCTATCTGTATATCTATATGTATATTTGTCAATATATCTGTCTATCTATCTATCTATTTAGTTGTATGTTTTTCGATCTATCTATCTATATGGCTATCTATCTATTTGTCTATTTATCTATCTGTCTGTCAATCTATCTGTCTGTTTGTCTATGTATCTATCAATCTGTCTATTTTTATATCAATCTGTCTATTTATCAGAAAGTTTATCTCTTTGTTTATCTGCATGTGTATTTATTTGATCTATTTGTGTATCTATCTATATGTCTATCTATAAATCTGTCTGTCATTCTATATGTATATTTGTCTATCTAACTATTTGTGAATCTATATGTCAATCTGTCTGTCTATTTTTTTATATGTCTATCTATTTCTTTATAATAGCTTTCTATTAATTTGGTTATCTATCTATCTATCTATATGTCTATCTATTTGTATGTCTGTCTATCTGTCTATATATAGGTCTGTCTATCTATCTGTCTTTGTCAGTCTATCTATTTGTTTATCTGTTTGTCTATATGTCTATCTATTTATCTCACCTATTAGTCTGTATATATGTCTGTCAATTTATCTCACATATTTGTGTATCTATCTATCTGTCTATCTGTCTCTCTGTCTATCTGTCTATCTATCTATCTATCTGTCTTTCTGTCTATGTGTTTATCTATCTGTCTGTCTATGTATCGATTTATCTCTCTGTCAATCTATCTATTTTCTATCCGTCTGTCTATCTGTCCTTCTAATAAATAGTCTATTTATCTATCTATTTGTGTATCTATTTATCTATCTATCTATCTATTTGTCTATGTATCTGTCTATCTTTGTATCTATGTATCTATCTATCTATCTATTTCTCTATCTTTCTGTAAATCTATCCCTCTATATGCCAATCTATTTGTTTTTCAATCTATCTATCTACCTGTATATGTATCTATCTGTCTCTTTATCTATCTATTTGGTTGTCTATCAAACTATCTATCTGTCTATCTATCTATCTATTTGTCTATTATATCTACCTATCTGTCTGTCTATTTATCTTTCTATCTATTTGTCTATATGTTTGTCTATCTATCTATCTATCTATATATGTGTCTATTTATTTATCTATATGTCTAACTTTTTGTCTGTCTATCTTTCTGTTTGTCTATTTATTTATCTTTCTGTCTATATATTTGTCTATCTGTCTATGTATTTGTGTATATGTCTATTTATCTATCTGTCTATCTATGTATCTATCTATCTATTTGTCTTTTTATTTATATATCTATCTATTTATCTATCTTAATCTATCTATTTCTATATCTTATGTTTATTTATTTGTCTAACTATTTGTTTATCTATCTAGCTATTTATCTGTCTAACTATCTTTATATTTGGTTGTCTATCTGAGCGTCTATCTAGCTATCTATCTATTTATCTATCTGTCTGTCTATTTGTCTAAATGTCTATCTGTCTATCTGTTAGTCTATATGTCTGTTTATCTAGTGTCTATTTATATATCCATATATCTTTATATCTATCTATATATTTGTTTGGTTATCTATCTATGTTTGTGTATATCTAGCTGTCTACCTATCTATGTGTCTATCTGTGTGTCTACCCATTTGTCTATTTGTTTGTCTATCTACCTATCTATCTCTCTATATATTTAGCTGTGTATTTTTTTGTCTATATGTTAGCCTATGTGTTTTTCTATATGTTTGTCTATATGTTTGTCTATCTGTCTACCATCTATTTATTAATCTATCTGTCTATCTGTCTATCTCTCTATATGTCTATCTAACACTTATCTATTTAATTATCTCTATGTCTATCTATCTACCTATTTGTCTTACCTATCTATCTCTATCTATCTATCAGTATGTCTATCTTTATATCTAATTGCCTATTAGTCTACCTATATGTTTACAATCATTCTATTTATCTATCTTTTAGTATATCTATATATCTAGATATCTATCTATCTATTTGTCTGTTTATCTATCTATCTTTCTTTCTTTCTATCTGTGTGTCTATATTTGTATCTATCTATCTGTCTATCTGTCTGTCTATCTGTATATTTATATTTCTATCTATATCTCTGTCTATCTATCTATTTATTGTCTCATAAACTATCTGTCTATCTATTTTTGATCTGTCTATCTATCTATGCTGTCTGTCTCTCTAAATATTTGTAATATTTGTCTATCTTATTGGGTCTATCTATATGTCTTCCTCACATGTATATATATCTGTTTATTATTTGCTCATCTATTTGTCTATCACCATATCTGTCTATCTAGATGTCTATCTATTTGTCTATTTGTCTATCTATTAATGTGTCTATGCTTATCTACTATTCACTATTTGTCTCTCTATCTATTTTGTATATCTATCTATATGCTATTATCTATCTATTTTTCTCTCTTCCTATTTGGTTATCTATGTGTCTCACCTATATGTCTATCTATAGTCTATCTATTTGCTCTCTAGATAATCTATTTATATGTCTATCTATCTAGTTGTCTATATATCTGTCTAACTATGTGTATATCCATCTTTCTATCTATTTTTCTATTAATCTCACCTATCTATATGTCTAATGTAGTATTTATGTCTTTCTTTATGCATGTCTATCTCTCTTACTTTCTATTTTATATATATCTTTCTATCTATCTGTCTATCTATTGTCTATTTATCTATGTATCTTTCAGGCTGTTTATCTATCGTCAATCTATCTATTATATGTTTGTGTATCTGGCTTTCTATCTATCGATCTATCTATCTACATGTCTGTCTATCTATATGTCTATCTATCTACCTATCTATGCGTATGTTTATATCTATGTCTATGTATCAGGCTATCTATCTATTAATATGTCTTTATTTTCTCTATATATATGTGTAACTGTCTATCTACTATCTGTCTATCTATCTGTATATCTATCTATATATGTTTGTCTATCAATCTATCTATTCATCAATCTATATGCCATCTATCTATCTGCTTATATCTAGCTATTTTTCTGTCTATCAATTTATCTATCATATGTCCATCTACAGTAAATTTGTTATATCTACTAT
>JAREIK010017122.1:0-52500 GCA_029783825.1 Sapria himalayana
AGATAGACAGATAGATAGATATACAAATAGATAGACAGATAGACAAATAGAAAGATAGATAGATAGATAGGCAGATAGATAGAAAGATAGATCGATGATAGACAACTAGATAGATATACAAATCGATAGATATATTGATAGATAGACAGATAGATAGAAAGATAGATAGATATATATATACACAAATAAATAGATAGTTAGATAGATTGATAGACAAACAGATAGATAGACAGTTAGAAAGACAGATATAATTGTAGATATATAGGCATATAGATAGATAGATAGACAGAAAGATAGATAAATAGACATATAGATAGATAGACATATAAATAGATAGAGAGACAGATAGCTAGACAAATAGATAGACAAATAGATAGATTTACAATCATATATATAGATAGTCAGATAGATCGTTAGATATATAGAATGATAGATAGTCAAATAGACAGATAGAAACAAAAATATGTGAGACAAATAGATAGACAGACATACATACATATAGATAGATAGATAGATAGAAATATAAATAGATAGTCAGAATGATAGACATACAAATAGACAGATATATAGATATACAGAAAGATAGGCACTTTGACAGACAAATAGATCGACAGATTGACAGATAGATAGACAGACAAATAGATACATAGAAGGACAGATAGATAGATAGATAGATAGATAGGGTAGAAAATAAATGGACATATAGGCACACAAATACATAGATAGATAGATAGATAGATAAATAGTTAGATAGATATACAAATAGACACATAGATAGATAGATAATAGGTGACACAAATAGATAAATAGATAGATAGACTAATAGACAAATAGATAGACAGACATATAGAAAGAGAGATAGATAGATAAATAGACTTACAGACAAATAGATTGACAAAAGGTTAGACAAATATATAGATAGATAGAAGGACATATGGACATAAAGATAGACAGACAGATAACCATATACATAGATCGACATATAAATTGGGAGATAGATAGATAGATAAACAAATAAATAGATAGACAAACATAAAGATAGATAGATAGACAAATAAATTGAAAGATAGATAGTTAGATAGACAGATAGATAGATTACTAGATATATATAAAGATAGACTGATAGATAGATAGATAGATAGAGAGATAAATAGATATATATATATGCAGACAGATAGATTGGCAAATATACATATAGATAGATAGATTAGAAGTCAAACAAATAGACAGACAGATAGATAGACATACAGATAAACAAATAGAGAGACATACAGACAGACAGACAGATAGATATATAGATAGAAATAGTTTGAAAAACAGATCGAAATACATATAGATAGACAAATAGACAGTCAGAAAGAAAGACAGATAGATAGAAAAATAGGTGAGACAAATAGATAGACATATATACATACAAACTGATAGATACACAAATTGATAGACAGATAGACATACTGATTGATAGATAGATAGACAGACAGATGCACATATAGATAGATAGATATTTTGATAGACAAATAGAGAGACATATAGATAGATAGATTGATAGACAGATATATATATATATATATACACACACACACACACATACAGACAAATAAACAGATACTTAGACAAAGAGATAGGTAGACAAATAGATCGACTGATAATTAGATAATAGGTTATACAAATAGATAGACATATCGATAGATAGATAGAATGATAAATAGTCAAATAGATAGATAGATAGACATATAAATAGATAGACAGACATACCGATAGATATATAAATAGATATAAATACAAACATATAATTAAAAAAATAAAAAGATAGATAGATAGACAAATAGACAAATAGATTGATAGTAAGATATAATGATATATAAATAGATAAATAAATAAATATACAGACTTATTGATATATAGATATACAAATAGATAAACTAAAAGATTGACCGATAGATAGATAGACAAATAGATAAACAGATATAGAAATATATAGATAAACAAATAGACAAACATATAGATAGAGAGAAAGAAAGATATTTAAATAGACAAAGAAAAAGAAATACAGATAGATAGGTAGATAGGTAGATAGGTAGACACAGAGATAGATAGTTAGATAGATAGTCAGATAGACAGATAGATAGACAGACATATAGTTGAGACCAATTGACATATTGATAGATAGATAGACAGATAGACACACACACAAATATACAGATATATAGATAGATAGATTGATACATAAATATATATAAAAATCTATAGACTTATTAAATAAAGATTGAAAGATAGTTAGTTAGATAGACAAAAAGATTGGCAAAAATATAGATAAAAGATAAACAGATAGATAGTTAGTCATATAGATAGACAGAAAGAAGGATAGAAATAAAGATTGACATACAAACTGATAGATAGACAGATAGATAGACATATAAACAAACAGATAAAATGATATATATGTAGACAAATAGATAGACAGACAGATAGATAGATAGTCAAATAAATAGATATATTAACAAATGGATAAATAGATATATAAAAAATAGATAGTCAGACAGATAGACAGGTAGATAGATAGATATATCGATAGATAGATAAATATACTTTCAAATAGATAGATAGATAGACATACAAATTGATAGATAGATAGACATACAAATTGATAGATAGATAGACATACAAATAGGCAGACAAATAGTTCGACTAATCGGTGTGCCAAATATATAGTTAGATTGATAGACAGATAGATAGACATATAGATATATATATATATATACACACATACAAATAGATAGTTAGATATATAGATAGTCAGATAAATAGCCATATAGACAGATAGATAGCCAAACAGTTAGAATGACATATAGATGAATAGATAGATAGATAGATAAATAGATAAAAAAATAAAAACACAAATAGACAGACAAATAGACATATTGACAGATAGGTAAATAGACAAACAGATAGATCGATAGATAGATAGACAGATAGATATAATGACAGAAAGACTAATAGATAGATAGACATAAATACCAATAAAAAGACAAATAAATATATAGAGAAATTGATAGACAAATATACACACAGATAGATAGATATATAGATTGATAAATAGATAGAAAGACAGATAGACCGAAAAATAGATAGACAAATAGATAGATAAATAAATAGACATATTGATAAATAGTTCGATAGACATATAGACCAATAGATAGGCATATAGATAGATAGAAAGGTAGATAGATAGATTGACATACATATAGATAGATAGATAGTTAGAGAGATAGACAGAAAAATAGATAGATAGATAGATAGACTATTAGATGATAGATAGTTGGATAGACACATAGATAGGTGAGACAAATTGACAAATAGATCAATAGACAGATAAAGAGACAGCCAACCAGATAGACAGAAAGATTAACAGATAGACAAACAAACGGACAAATAGATATATAAAAAATAGTTAAATAGATAGAATTAAGATTAATAGATTGACAGACATAAAGATAGATAGATAGATAGATAGATAAATTAGACAAATAAATAGATAGATATAAAGACAGATAAATATATAGATAGAGAAATGGATAGACAGACAGATAGACATTCAAAAAAAACATACATTTAGAGAAATATATAGACAGATAGACAGATAGATAGATAGACATACAGATAGACATATATATAGATAGAAAGAAAGACATATAGATATACTAACATATAGATATTTAGATAGACATATAGAGAGATAGATAAATAAATAGACTAATAGGTAAGACAATTTTATAGATAGATTGATGTACATATATACAGACATATAGACAGACAGATAGATAGATAGATAGATAGATAGAGAGATAAATAAATAGATAGATAGACAGATAGACAAACATATAGACAAAAAGATAGACAAAAAAATATTCAGACAAATAGACAGATAGATAGATAGATAGACAAATAGATAGATAGACAGACAGATAGACAGGTAGATAGATAGACATGTAGGTAGATAGATAGATAGATAGATAGATAAAAAGATAGAAATATAGACAAAAAGATAGATAAATATATAGATAGATAGATAGCAAACTAGATAGAAAGATAGATAGATAAATAAATCTTAAAAGATACAGAACAGGTAGTACATTTTAAAATAAATAAAGAAACAAATGAAATAATATCGGTTGTATATGCTAAAAATGATAAAAAATCAAGGTTAGCACTGTGGGAGGAAATGCAGAATATCACAACTAGGAATGCACCCTGGATTATAGGAGTTGATTTCAATATAATCAAAAGCAATCAAGAAAAGAAAGGAGGTAAAACCCCAGATCCAATAGCAATGACACAATTTAATGAGGCGATTTCAAGCTCGAAATTAATGGAAATAGATTTCACAGGTTCAAGTTACACTTGGTGTAATTACCGGAGTAAAAGAAGCACAATTTGGGCTAGACTAGACAGAGTACTATGTAATGCTAAGTGGGTATCTTTGCATGGGGTTACAGGGCTAAGACATCTAAATAGAACCTATTCTGATCATTGCCCATTACTCATTACAATCTATAAGAATAACTGAGTCTCAGGTAACTTTAAATTTTAGAATATGTGGGAAAAGCATGCTGGCTTTGAAAAATTGGTAACCGAATCCTAGATGGAGCAAGTAATGGGGAAACCGATGCAAGTATTAATGGTTAAGCTTCATAGATTAAAAAAATTTCTAAAAATATGGAATAAAGAAGTCTTTGGAAATTTAAATCAAATAATAAAGCAAGCAGAGGAAAAAGTAGAAAAACTGGAATTAGAATACGATAATAATAACAAAGAGGTAACGAGATAGGAACTAAATAAGGCTAAAGGGGACTTGAGGCTTAAGTTGCATATGGAGGAAGTATACTGGAAATAGTGTTCAAAAATTAAATGGTTGAAAGATGGAGATAGAAACACTAATTTTTTTCATAATATGTGCAAAATAAAGGCTCAAAAAAATAAAATCAATGGCCTAAAAACTAATGAGGGAACATGGTTTGAAGATGACAAGGAGATAGGAATCCTCTTTGAGGAATTTTTTAAAAGCCATCTATGCAGACAGGCTCCTCAAGTAGGAAACTCATTAATCGATGGGATCAACACAGTCATCTCACTAGAACAAAATCAAATGATGGAGAAGATCCTGGAGGAAGAAGAGATTAAAAATGCAGTGTTTAATCTAGATAAGGATAGTTCAGCATGGCCAGATGGCTGGAATAATTATTTTTTTCAGTTAAACTGGCCCATTATCAAAAAAGATCTTGTTCCTGCAATTGCCAGTTTTTTTGTAGGGGCAGACATTCCTAAGGCATGGGCAAACTCTTTCATAGTGCTAATCCCCAAAAAAGAATCACCACAAAAATGTGAGGATTTTAGGCCTATAAGTTTATGTAATGCAATTTATAAGATCCTTGTTAAAATAATTCAAAATAGACTAAGTAATATTTTACCATTTATAATATCACAGGAGCAAACATGGTTTGTTAAGAATAGATTAATGATTAAAAATATTAGATTAGCATCAGAAATGATGAAAGAAATAGCATTTAAAACGAGGGGAAGTAACTTAGTAGTTAAGCTAGATTTATTTAAGGCATTTGATAGAGTAGAATGGCATACACTCTGTTTCGTTATGAGAAAATTTGACTTCTCTGAAACATGTATTGATTTAATATATAGATGTGTATCAAGCATTTGGGTTAGAATCATTGTAAATGGAATGAAAGGTGAAGAATTCAAACCAAGACGTAGCTTGAGACAGGGGGACCCATTATTGCCCTTATTATTTGATATGTACTTAGAATTGTTAATTGTTAATTTAAATAAAAGAATATCAGAGGGCAAAATAATCCCCTTTAGACAGCCAAAAAATACTCCGAGAATAAGTTGTTTAGCTTATGCAGATGATATTTTATTTTCACAAATGCGAATAAAAGATTAATGAAGAACCTTATGGACCTTCTACAATTATTTGAGAAGGAAACAGGTCAAGCCCTTAATAAAGATAAAAGTCAATTTATGTTAGCAAAAATATCTTCCGAAAAAGTGGTAAAAAAAATTAAAAACATAACGAGTTTTAAACATAAAAAAGATGCTTTAGTATATTTAGGTTGTCCGATATACGAAGGAATGCTGAGAGAAAATTATCTAACGCCTTTACATGATAAAATGAGAAGGAAAATAGCAGGTTGGAAAGTAGATCTATTAGGGTTTGGTGGGAGGATTACATTAATCTACCACGTTCTTCAAAGTACACTTGTACATATTATATCAGTCATACACCCACATAAGAAATTCACGAATAAACTAGAAATGGAAATGACAAATTTTTTATGGGGTAAAAAATGGAAAATAGAAAATTCACTAGAAAAATTGGAAAGACATCTGTTATCCAAAAGAGGAAGCAGGGTTAGGCATCATTAATTTACAGGACATGGCGACTGCTTGGGACTGTAAAGATTGGTGGAGGATAAAAGAAAATGATTCCCTCTAGGCAAAATATATGCGAGCAAAATATCTAGAACAAGAACACAATTGCGTTAAGCATAAATCAAATAACTGGAAAGCATTGGAAAAACAAAAGGAAATAGTAGATGCTCACTCATTACTGAAAAAATCGGGATGGAAATGGACGCTTAATCCACAAGGTAATTTTACGTTAAAGTCAGCAAAAGAATTGATAAGAAGGAAAAAACTCATGCAATCTTTATTTAAATGGGCCTGGAAAGTAGGTATTCCACAGAAAATGTGCTCGCTTGCATGGAAAGTTCTGCTAAATGCACTGCCTATGGATACTAATGTGAAAAGAAAAGGTGTTAAAATGGCCTCCAGATATGAATGTTGCTTTGCAGAAGAAGAATCAATGGATCATCTACTCTCAAGTAGAAGAATAGCGGTAGCAGTCTAGAGGGAATTGGGAGACCTAATACAAATAAGTAAAAAAGAGGATAGAATAATTGATAGAATTAAGAATTGGGAGAATGAAAACTCTAGTAGTCATATCAAAACTTGGCTTACTCAGAATCTACCTCATATAGTAATATGGTGCCTATGGAAAGCTCGTAATAAGAGTAAATTTGAGGGTATAAGAATGAATTCAAATGAAATTATAAAAGATATAATTAAAGAAATCAGGAATATATCTAGTATAAACCTTATAAAAGTTGATGGTTTTTGTTTAAATAAGGTAACTGGAATGTTCTGGGGCCTCACTATTACAAATACTAAACAAGGATGGGTAAAAAGTATAAGTTGGAATAGGCCTCCGAAAGGTAAAATATCACTAAACATGGATGGTAGCTTCAATAGGGACACTGGTATAGCAGGTGGAGGGGGGGGGTAATAAGGGACTCAAACGAAAATGTGATAAAAGCATTTACATCGGCTACTGAAGCATCCTCAGCTCTCCACTCGGAGATAAAGCTTTTGAATATAGGATTAAATGTCTATAAAAAGTTAGATTTAGAAAATATACAAATTCAATTAGATTCCATACTTTTGGAAGATTTAGTAAGTGGAAAAATAACTCTCTGGAGGTATGAAGAAGAAATGGAAATAATTTTGAACCTCATTAAAGTGCTTAATGCATCAATCTTACATATATATAGAGAAGCCAATACTTTGGCGGATAGCCTTGCAAGATTAGGTTCGATAAGAGGAGAACATGAATTTGATGAGGTTTCGATGCCAGAAAAACTAAAAGGAATAGCGAGATTAGATAGGAAGGCCTTCCCTTATTTAAGATTTACGAAGGGTAGTATTAACAAAAAAAATAAAATGTGAGAATTATAAGAATATAAGCTATTAGCTGTTATGGTATTGTGATAGCTTCTGTGCAGGGGAATTTCTGTCTCTGCAGGTTAACAGGTATGAACATTATGGAGGCGAAGGTAATAGGGTAAGGTAAGATATTGGTTGTTAGCATATTTTATTGTAATTTATTTTTTCTTAGCAGCAAAGTTCCTTGTATAAATAACCAGAAAATCCAGCAGCTGCTGGAATTTTGGAATTTTAGAGCATGTGATGTTTTGATATTAATGGTTTACAGTCTGTTATAATGTATAAGTTAAGTGGTTATGTGTGAATGTTGTAAAAAGTCATGTGTTAATTTACGGTAGTTTATAGTTTATTTGGACTTGTAAGTGTCTAGAATAGGAGACTAGTCTAGAAGCTGTCCAAAGCTGGAAGAATCAACTTATGAGTTTAAAGGGGCACCGATGTAAGTAGAAATGGAGAAAAGATAAGTGCATCAGGATCAAAGAGCAAAGGATAACATCAAAGGCAGGATGCAAGTGCAGCCATAAGGTAAACTAAACGAATGTAGAGTATGTATACATGTGGCCTTCTTTTGCAGGAAATCAGTAAAGTCTATACAAAATAAGCATATACCGGGAGTCTAAGAGGGCAGAAACTTATGGAAACCTCACGTAGAAGTAGGAGCTCAATCGTATGCTAAAGAATATATCAAGGAATGATAAAGCTATACGCAAGAAATTTAAAGCTATGCTCAAAAAAGTGCATTCATTGCAAATTATTCTATAGGATAGATGATTAGCTATTTTAATTTTAATTTTAATTCTAAGTTTGATGTTAAAGATTAAGGTTGTAAGTGGGGAATGGGTAGATTTTAGTTTGTAAAAATGGTATTCCTCTGCCAAAAGAGAGGGCTAATATTAATAAACTCCTTTTTAAAAAAAGATAAATAAATAGATATATAGATAGACAAATAGTTAGATAGATAGAAAGACAGATAGATAGACAGATAGACATACAAATATATAGATAAATGTATAGACATACAAATATATAGATAGATAGATAGATATACAAATAGATAGACAAAAAAAAGACAAACAGATAGATAGACTGATAGATAGAAAGATATTTTGATAGATGGATAGATATACATATAAACTTGTAGACAGACAGATTGATTGATATATAGACAGACAGATAGATAGAAAGATAGAAAGATAGATAAATAGGCAGATAGACAGATAGATAAATATAGAGATGGATAGACAAATAGATAAGCATACAGACAGATAGATAGATAGATAGATAGATAGATATATAAATAGATAGAAAGATAGATTAACAGTCAGATATAAAGACAGACAAATAGATAGATAGATATAGAAATAGATAGATATACAAATAAATAGATAGTAGACAATCAGACAGACATATAGATAGATTGATTGATAGATAGACGAGTTGTTAGAAAAACAAATACATAAATAGTTAGATAGAAAGATAGACAGATATATAAATAGTCATATAGATACACAGTTAGAGACACAAATAGATGAATCAAATAGATAGATATGTAGACATATAGACATATAGATAAATAGATAAAATAATAGATAGATAGATAGAAGGATAGAAAGACAGATAGAAATATAGACAAATAAATAGAAAGATAGATTGACAAATAGATAGAGAAATAAAGAGACAGACATATAGATAGACAAATAGATAAACCTATAGATAGACATATATACAGATAGACATATATACAGATAGACAAAAATATATACTTTCAAATAGATTGAAAAATAGATAGACAGATAGATCAGATAAATAGATAAATAAATAGATAACCAGATAGATAGACATATAGACAGACTAATAATCTAATAGATATACAAATAGATAGATAGATAGACAGATAGATAAAAATATAGACAGACATATAGGTAAGAAAAATAGAGAGAAAGGTAGACAGACTAATAGTCACATTGATAGAAAGACAGATAGACAAATAGATAGATAGATAGACAGATAGACATATAGATAGATAGATAGATAGATAGACAAATAGACAAATAATAGGTGAGGCAAATAGACAGATAGATTGTTAGTTAAATAGATAGATAGACTTATAGATGGATAGATATATAGATAGATAGAGAGATAAATAGATAGAAAAGAAACTAATCGACATATAGAAAGAAAGATAGATAGATATATAAATAGATAAACAAATAGATAGATATATGGATAGATAGACAGATAAACAAACATAGAGATAATTAGATAGGCAAATAGATAGAGAAATAGATAGAGAGATAGATATAATGATAGACAGATAAATATATAGAAAGTTAGACCTTTAGATAGTCAAATAGATATACACAAAAATAGGTGAGATAAATAGATAGATAGATAGATAGAAACATAGATAGTCAGAAAGCCAAATATACAGATAGATAGATAGACATACAGTTAGACAAACATATAGATAGACAGATAGACTGACAGATAGATATCAGATAGATTATACAAATAAAAAGATATATAGATCGACAAATAGATAGATAGATAAACAGATAAATAGGCAAATAGATAGACAAGATATATAGATAATTAGATAGATAGACAGATAGACATAATGATCGACAGATAGATAGATAGATAGATAGATAGATTGATAGATAGACAATAGGTGAGTCTAATAGATAGATAGATAAACATATAGATTGAAAGATATACATATAAATAACCAGACAGAGAAAGATTTATAAACAAACATATATACAGATAGATAAACAGATCGCTAAATAAAAATATAGACAAAGAAATAGACAAACAAACAGATAGATAAACTAATTGTTATATAGATATACAAATAAATAGAAAGATAGACAAACAGATAGACATACATATTGACAGATAGATAATTAGATAGATAGATAGGTAGATAGACAAATAGATATATGTATAGATAGATAGATAGATAGAAAAAAGAAAGAAAGCCATATATAAACAGAAAGAAAGACCTAAGTAGATAGAGAGATAGATTGATAGATATATAGATAGACAAATAGATAGATAGTAGATAGATATACAGTCAAATAAACATGTAGATAGACTGACAAATAGGTGAGAAAATAGACATAGAGATAGATAGACAAATATAAAGATATACATATAGATAGACAGATAGACAAATAGATAGACTGATAGATAGACTGACATATAAAAAGACAAATAGATAGATAGATTGATAGACAGATAGACAGACAGACAGATAGATATACTGATATATACAGAGACAATAGGTGATACAAATAGATATATTTAGAGATAGATAGATAGAATGATAGAAAGATAGGTAGACATACATATAGATAGACAGATAGATAGATAGTTAGATAGATATATAAATAGATAGACAATAGGCGAGCCAAATAAATAAATAGAAAAATTGATAGATAGAATAATAGAAAGATAGACAGATAGATATACAGATAGAAAGATAGATAGATAGACAGACAGATAGATATACAGACAAATAGATAGACAAATAGAAAGGTAGATTGACAAACAGATAGACAGACAGATAGATATATAGATAGATAGATAGATAGATAGATAGATAGATATATAGATATATAGAAAGATAGACATATATATAAACAAACAGATAGATAGAGAGATAGACCAAATAGATAGAAGAGAGACAAATAGATTGATAGGTAGACAAATAATTTGATAGATAAATAGACATATAATTTGACAGATAGATATATAAACATAGAGATAGATGGATAGATAGACATATAGATAGACAAATAGATAGACAAACTAATAGATAGATAGATAGACAAATAGATAGAACGATTGATAGATAGATTGATAGAAAAAGAGATAGATAGACAGATATATAGATAGATTGATAGACAGAAAGTTACACATACCGATAGTAACATAGGCATATTTATTGATAGATAAATAGAGAAAGAGATTGATATATTGATAGATAGACAGATAGATAGATAGTCAGAGGAAAGACTAATAGACAGACAAATAGTTAAGACAAATAGACAAATAAATATGTTAAACAAATAGACACATAGATAGATGGATAGACAGACAAACAACTAGACATATAGATAGACAAATAGATAGTTAGACATATAGAGAGAATGATATACAGACTGATAGATTGACATATAGACAGATTAATAAATTGAAAAATAGATAGATAGATAGATAGACAGACAAATAAACATATAGATAGACTGGAAGATAGATATATCGACAAAATGTTACACAAATATACAGACAAATATATAGATAGATAGAGAGATTGATAGATAGAAAGAATGATAGATAGAAAGATAGATAGACATATAGATTGACAAACATATAGATAGATAGATAAATTGATAGATAGACTGATAGATAAATAGGTAGATAAATAGACAGATAGATAGACATATAGACAAATTTGTAGATAGGCAGACAGATAAATAGATAGATAGATAGATAGACAGATAGGTTATTTGATAGACACATGGATAGACAGACAAATAGACAATCATATAGATAGACAAATAGATCGATAAATAGATAGAGATATAGATAGATATAAAGATAAATAGGTAGATAGATAGATAGATAGTAGATAGATAAATAGATGCATAGAAAAATATATAGATAGACTGATAGACATGTGGATAGATTGATAAATAGAAAATCATATAGATAAACAAATCGATCGATATATATATAGACATATAAATAGATAGAAAGGAGATAGATAGACAGACAAAAAGGCTAACATATAGACAGATAGATACACATACAGATAGATAGATAGATAGATATACATATAGACATATACACATATAGACAGATGCACACATAGAAAGACAGATAGAGACAGATAGACAGATAGATATATAGACTGATAGATAGAAAGATAGATAGATATATCGACAAATAAATAGATAGATAGACACGGATAGAAAAATAGATAGAGAAATAGATATACAAATAGATTTATCTGTCTATTTGGCTATATGTCTCTCTACTACATGGATATCTATCTAACTGTATATCTTTCTATCTATAAATTTTTCATTATGACTATCTATCTATCTATCTAAGTGTATGTCTATAAGACTATCTATCTAACTAACTAACAATTTATCTTTTTATTTACCTATCTAACTTTTTATCTATCTATATATATATCTATCTTTCTATCTATCTATCTATCTATATCTCTATACATCTACCTATATATCTATCTAGCTATCTAGATATCTAGCTATCTAGTTATCTATCTATCTATCTAACTAACTATCTATCTATCTATTTTTCTATCTATTTATCAATCAATCTTTCTAACAATAATTCTATTTATCTATCTATCTGTCTATCTGTTTATCTATCAATCAATCAATCAATCCATCCATCCATATATTTGTCTCTTGATCAATTTATCTATCTATCTATCTCTATGTATATCTTTCATTATGTATATTTGTCCATATGGTTATTTGGCTATCTAGCTATTTGTCTATCTATCTATCTATCTTACTGTCTATCTATCTATCTATCTGTCTGTCTATCAATTAGTCTATATGTCTATCTATCTATCCATCTATCTATTTATCTATCTATCTGTATATCAGTCTATTTTTCTTTCTATATACTTATATATCTATAAATCTATCTATCTATTAATATGTCTATCTGTCTATCTATCTATTGGTGTATCTGTCTATTTGTATAACTATCTTCTATCTATAAATTTATCTGTCTATTTGACTATCTTTCTATATATTTATATGTCTATGTATCTACATATCTAAGTGTCTATGTGTCTATCTATCTACATGTCTATCAATCTATATGTTTATATATATATCTATCTATCTGTGTGTCTATCTATCTATCAATCAATCAATCTATTTTTATTTATATCTGTCTATTTGTCTTTCTATTAATCTATCTATCTATCTGTCTATCTATCTATCTATCTATCTATCTGTCTGTCTATCTATATGTTTGTCTATCTATCTACTATCTATCTATTTACATATCTATTAGTCTATTTAGTCTACTTATCTATTTATTGATATGTCTATCTGTCTATCTATCTATATGGTCTAATTTTTTTATTTATCTATCTACTCGTCTATCTAACTATCTATCTATCTATTTCTGTATATGTCTATCTGTTTATATCTCTAAATGTCTATTTGTTTATTTATCTATCTGATTACCGTTATAATTGTCTATTTGTGTATTTATCTATCTATCTATCTATCTGTCAGTCTATTAATTTGTCTACCTATTTTTATATCTTTCTATTTGTATATATATCTATCTGACTATATGTTCTATCTTTCTATCTCTCTATTTGTCTATATGTTTATCAATTTTTTAGTTTTCTACTTATCTATCTTCTTGTCTATCTAACTAACTATCTATCTGATTAACATTCTTTCTATCTATTTGTGTATATGTTTATCTGTTTATTTCTTTAAATGTATATCTATCTATATCTCTATCTAACTATCTTTCAATATGTCTATTTGTGTATATGTCTATCTATCTCTCTCTAAATGTTTATCTATATGTGTCTATCCTATATATGCATATCTATATATCTATATATCTATATATCTATATATCTATATATCTATTAATTTATCTATCTTTCTATCTATCTTTCTATTTGCATATTTGTCTATCTATATGTCTATATATTTATCTATTTATTTATCTACCTATTTTTCAATCTATGTATCTGACTATATTTCTATCAGTCTATTTGTGTATATGCCTATTTGTCTATCTCTCTAAATGTCTATCTGTCTGTGTATACCTTTTATCCACCTTTCTATTTATCTATCTATCTATTTGTATATTTGTTTGTTTTTCAGTCTATATATCTATCAATCTGTCTATATGTCCTTCTACCAGTCTGTATGTCTATCTATCTACTTGTCTATATATCTATCTATCTATCTATTGATCTATCGATCGATCTATCTATCTATCTATCTATCTACCTATCTAGCTATCAATCAATACATTTATCTCTTTAGTTATCTATTTTCTTTCTATGTACCTATCTGGCTATCTATCTATATATTTTTTTATCTATCATTCTATCTGTATATATGTCTATCTGCCAATCTATCTATTTATCTATCTATTTATTTTTCTATCAATTTGTCTATTTGTCTATCTGTCTATCTATCAATTTATCTATCTTTACTATATATCTATCTTTTTGTCTTTCTTTCTATCTATATATCTATCTTTCTATAATTCTATATGTCTATTTATTTATGTATCTAACTGTCTATCTATTTATCTATCTATCAATCAATTTTTTATCTGTCTATCTATCTATCCATATGTTCTATCTATCTATCTATCTATATCTTTCTCTCTTTATCAATATATTTATCTATTTATCTATTTATCTTTTTTATTTACTTGTATATATATATATATATCTATCAAACTATTTTTTTATCTGTCATTTTTTGTATATGTCAATCTGTTTATCTCTTTAAATGTATATATGCATGTGTCTATCCTCTATCTACCTATATATATCTCTATCTGTATATCTATCTATCTCTCTCTATCATTATCTGTGGGTGTGTGTGTTTGTCTATTTGTATATCTATCTATCTATCTATTTTTCTGTCTATCTATCTGTTTGGCAATCTATTTATCTGTCTATCTCTATATGTATCTATCTTTCTTTCTTTCTGTTTGTATATATATATATATATCTATCCATCTGTCTATCTCTTAATCTGTCTATCTATTTATCTGTCTAATGTTTTATATGTCTATCTATGTTTTTATTTATCTATCTATCTATCTCTCTCTATCTCTATCTGTCTAGATGGCTTTCTATCTATCTATATATCTTTCTTTCTTCTGTCTATTTCTCTATTTGTTTGTGTCTATTTATTTATTTGTCTGTCTATTTTCTGTATATCTGTCTATCTATCTATTTGACTATTTGTCTATCTTCTATCTATCTATCTATCTTACAATTTTCTATTTGCCTATTTGTCTATATGTGTATCTATCTATCTTTCTATCTATCTATCTACATACTATATATTTATCTACCATTATATCTATCTATCTACCTATATGTATTTATGTAAATCTATCATTCTATCTATTTGTTTATTTGTTAATCTATCTATCTGACTATCTATCTATCTATCTATCTATCCAATCTATATTTTATCTATCTATCTATATATCTGTTTAACTATCGGTCTCTCTTTCTATATATCTATCTGTCTATTTATCTATCTACCTCTCTATATATCTATCTATCTATACATCTACCTATATGTCTATCTATTTATCTATTTATCGATCTATAAGGTCTATTTGTATATCTTTCTATTTATTTAACTGTTTATAAGTTTATCTCTTTATCTATCTACTTGTCTATCAGTAGAGGTGTCAACCGGGCAGGGCCGATCCGGCCCAGCATGAGGCATGGCATGGTTCGATCGTGCCTGGGCTGGCCTAGTAAGGGAAAATCTCGTGCCCGGGCCCGTGCAGTGCCTGGGTAAAGCACGGCCAATGTCGTGCCGTGCCTGACCCGGCACGGTTCTATGGCCCGTGGCATTACACACCGACACGGGTGCACCATTATCCCCTTCGCCCTTCCCACAAAAAAGACCGTGGGTCGTGTCCAATCAGACCTGACCCGTGGTATCTCGAGCCGACCTGATCCCCCCCCTCCCCCCTGCCAACGTGCAAAAAAAAATAAAAAAAATTAAATTGTAGCTGTTAGATCTCGCCTCCAACGGCTAGGAGGCAGAATCCAACGGGCCTAATGATTCTGCCCCCTAAAAAATTAAAAAAAAATTAAAAAATATAAAAAAAATAACTTTTTTTAAAAAAATATTTTATATAATCTATAAATTCCACCCCCTCTCTCTAAAATATTTATATTTTTCATAAACATTTTTTCTCTCAAATCTCACATTTTCTCTCTCAAAAATCTTGTGCCTCTCTCTCGGTACTCGGGAAGTCGGGATTTCTTAATTTGGCTTGGCTTTTCAGGAATCTCAACTTGGGTTTTGAATTTTGAGCTAGACTATGGTGCACCGTGCACGTGATCGACCTCACTACTTGACTGGGTAATTTATTTTAAGTTTTTTTTACTTTCTCTCTCTCTAGTCTTTCTCTCTATACCTAAAATAGATAAATTTTAAATCTATCCTCTACTCTCTAAATAAGTGTCCTGATTAAGAAAAATACTAAAAAATGATAAATACTAATGAAACATATTTAAATTTAGAAAATGAAAATATTACACAGTGGTCCGAGATTGCTGAAACTTTGGTTTCTCTAGTCGTCTCAACCCAAACTTCTAAAAAACAAAAAACTAGGAGGACTTCTATAGTTCAGACTCATTTTAATATAATAAAACTAAAAAAATGTTAGGGGTGAGGAAGACGAAATGGCACGGTGCAAATATTGTATAAGATTTTTAATATGTAAGAGTTCGTTTGGGAGTGGGCACCTTAAGAGGCATGCCGAATTATGCACCAAAAAACATGGTCCATTAGATCCTAGGCAAACCTAACTTAGCACAGCATTTTTTGAGACTGGATCAAGTCCAGTCTCAAAGTTTAATCCCTTCATATACTCCAACAAGTTGGGTAGGGATGGCATGGCCAGACTTATCACATTGATGGGTCTTCCGATCAGATTTTCATGAAGATGCAAGGGTAGTGTGCAACATGCAGATATTTTTTCAGCCTGCTTATCGTAGGATTCCTAGGTCCACATTTAGGAATGACATACTAAAATTGTATAAGTTAGAAAAACAAAAAATAATTAATGATTTTATGGCATATAGTGGAGTGGTGTCCATGACGTCTGATATCTAGACAAGTCACAATGAATCATCTTATGCATGTCTCATCAGCTACTATGTAGATTCTAACTGGACAATGAATAAAAGAATTTTAGAATTCTCTGAGATTCTTCATCCTTATGATGGCCCGGCCATTTTTGAGTATGTGATGAAAATCTTTAGGGAATATAAAATTCAAAATAAAATTTTTAGTGTCACATTCGATAATCCATCTAATAATGGAGTAGCGATTAACATGTTTGTTATGAATATTAGAGACGCACCTTTAAGAAAGATTTTTCATGTCAGATGCATGTGTCACGTGATTAACCTGATTGTTCAAGCGGGTATGAATATCCGTTCCCCCAAGTTAGATAATATACATAATGCACTAAAATATATTCGCACTCCTCACAGACAATAAAAGTTTGGTAGTCTTTGTTTGTCTGCGAATCTTAAGAAGAAAAAATTCCAATTGGATGTGAGACATCATTGGAATCACACGTACCTAATGATAGAATCATGTGTTGGATACGAACAAGTGATATCTGACTACGTCAATAGTAAGAGTGACGAACTTATTATTGGCGACACTGACTGGGCTTCAAGAATTTCATTTATGAAATTCTTGAAGATTTTTTAGGACATGACAAACATCTGTTCATCAGTTTATACGCTCACGACTTGCATTGCACTGGGGTGCTTATGCAACATTAGTAGCATGTTTAGGAAGTATCGACCTGGCCCGACACTTAGCCATATGGTTGTAGAGATGAAAACAAAGTACTTGAAGTACTAGTCCACCGTTCCATCTCTTTATTGTCTCGCTGCATGCATGGACCCTAGGATTAATGTGGAAGGGGTAGAAAACACCTTGACTTACATTTCCTCGTGCATTAACCTTGAAGAGCCACCTGAAGGGTTCATTCACGAGAAGTTGACTGACCTGTTCACAAACTATGATGCTAGGTATGGTGGTGGTGGTGGTGAGACTATGATTATGGAAATGGATACCTTGTTCAGAGATGATGATTTTTCCATTCAGCTAATGAGGGGGAAACATAGGGGTGGACCATCACATAGTAGCGAGCTTTCTCGGTACTTAGATACTTATTATTACTCAATCCTATCACATTCTGATACTAAGAATCTTGATATATTACAGTGGTGGAAATCATATGAGTCCACCTTTCCCATGCTATCTAGGATGGCACGGAATCTACTCTCTCCTCTGGTGTCGAGCATAGCATCGGAGTCTACTTTTTTTTTGCAGTGAACGTGATTTTGGATAGGAGATCGAGATTACGTCCAGGTATTGTTGAGGCATTTGCTTGTTTGAAGGAGTGGGAGGATTCGAGGTTTAGCATCCATGATCATGCTAGAGTTGGGACTGGGACACGGACTGCAGCCGCATCCACTGTGATTGCAGAGGAGTTGATTAGTGATGATAATGATCAATATGATACTGATCTTGATGTTGTGGCTGAAGATGTTTAGCATCCATATGATACTATCTATCTGACTATCTTTCTATCTGTCTATTTGTGAATAGATCTATCTAACTAACTATCTATATATCTATCTATGTAACTGTCTATCTGACAATCTGTCTATCTAACTAATTGTATATCTATCTATCTATCTCTCAATCTATCTATATGTCCATTTGTCTATATATCTTTCTGTCAATATGTTTATCAATCCTTATGGTCTATTTGTTTATCTTTATATCTGTATATCTGTTATTAGTTAATCTCTTTATCTATCTACTCATTTATCTATTTAATTTTTAATGTGATTATCTTCTATCAGTCTATTTGTGTATATATCTATTTGTATATCTATCTATCTATATATTTATCTATCTGTATATTTATATATATGTCTATCTATCTACCTATATGTTTATGTATCTATATGTTTATCTATATATCTGTCTATCTATCTATCTATCTATATGGTTTATTTGTCTAATTTTATCTATTTATTAGTTTATCTTTTATCTATCTACTCATCTATATGTCTTTCTATCTATTTGAGTATCTCTTAATCTATCTATTAGTGTACATGTCTATCTGTCTATCTCTCTAAATGTATATCTATCTATCTGACTATCTTTCTATCTTTATATTTGTGTATTTGTATATCTAATTCTTTATAAATATATATATATATGTGTGTGTCTTTCTACTTTATGCGCATCTATCTAGCTATTTATCTATCTGTCTGTATGTTTGTTTGTTTGTATGTCTACCTATTTGTAAATCTAGCTTCCTGTCTGTCAGTTTGTTTATTTTTCTTTCTATCTTTCGGTCTATCTGTCTAATTGTTTTCTATCTATATGTGTGTCTATTTATCTTTCTATTTGTCTATCTATCTACTTGTCTATCTATCTATCTATAATTATATCTATCTATATCTACTTATCTATTTGTCTGTCTATCTATCTATAAATTTATATATTTATCTAACTATTTTTATGTATATCTATTAATCTATCTATCTGTTTGTCTATCTATTTATCAAGTTATCTGTCTATCTGTCTATCGGTCTATCTATCTATCTATTTATCTATCTATGTATCTATCTATCCGTCCATATATTTATCTATCTATCATCTATCTATCTATCTATCTATTTGTCTATATAGCTATCTACTTATATTTCTATTTGTCTATAAACTATTTATCTATCTATCTATCTATCTATTTATCTCTCTATCAGTCTATATATCAAAATGTTTATCTTTCAATCATTGAATCTATGTATCTGTCTATCTCTCTATCTATCTATCTATCTTTATGTCTATCTATATGTCTATTTGTGAATATGGCTTTCTACAAATCTGTGTATCTGTTTATTTATCTATCTATCCGTCAATCTATCAATTTGTCTCACTATCTATTAGTCTATATGTTTTTCTGTCTATCTGTCTATCTATTTATATGTCTATCTGTCCATTTGTCTATCTTCCATTTATCTATCTATGTATCTAATTATATGTCTATCTATATATCTGTCTATCTATCTATATGTTTATCTATCTGACTTTCTATCTACCTATCTATCTATCTATCTATCTTTCTATCGATCTGCCTATATGTCTATCTATTTAAATAGTCAATCAATCAATCGATCTGCCTGTCTATCTGTCTCTTTATCTATCTATCTATCCAATTATTAATTTATCAATCTATTTGATTTCTTAGTCTTTATATCTATCTATATATCTATCTGTTTGTTTATCTATCTATCTATTTTTTATCTATATGTATATCTATCTATATGTATATCTATCTATCTGTCTAACTGCCTATATGGTCTATCTATATTTCTATCTATATATTTATCTATCTATATGTCTCTCTTTCACTCTATCTATCTATTTGTCTATCTGTCTATCTATTTATCTATCTATCTATCTCTATATCTTTATATTTGGTTATCTACCTTTTTGTCTATCAGTCTATCAGTCAATCTATCTATATTTATATCTATCTATTTGTCTATTAGTCTATATGTCAATATCTCTATTTATTAATCTATCTATCTATTTATCAATCTATCTGCCTATATGCAATCTGTCTATCTACTATCTATCTATTTGTCTATCCATATATATATCTATCTGTCTATCTATCTAATTATCTATCTGTATATCTATATATCTTAATTTCTTTCTTTCTATCTGTCTATCTGTCAATCTTTCTATTTGTTTATTTGACTATCTATCTATTTATTTATCTATCCATATGTCTATTTATTGATCTAGCGATATGTCAATTTATCTATCTATCTCTATGGTTTATCTATATATTTTTTTATGTGTCTATCTATCTAATTATCTATTTGTCTATCTGTCTATCTGTATGTCTGTCTATCTATCTATCTATTTGTCTATCTATCTATTAGTCTATTTTTTATCTATCTATATGTCTATCTGTATATTTATCTATATGTGTATTTTTCTATCTATCTATATGTATATCTATTTATTAGTCTATCTGTCTATCTATCTATCTATCTGGTTATCCATTAATCTTACTATCTTTCTATCAGTCTACTATTTATTTATCTATTTGTCTATCTGTTTATCTATCTAATTGTCTTTCTATCTATCTCTTTATCTTTTAATCTATCTTTCAATCTATCTATATGTCTATGTGACTATGTGATAATATAACTATATATCTATATGTCTATCTATCTATTTGTCTATATGTTTATTTGTATATTTATTTATTTGTCTATCTGTCTATTTACTTATCTTTAGATCTAAATAGATCGAAAAAGTCTATTTCTCTCTCTTTTAATCTTTTGATAAGTCTATATGTTTATATGTCAATCTGTCAATTTGTTTTTTGTATATTTGTATATCTATTTATCTAGTAATCTATCTAACTAATTATCTAACTATCTGTTTATTTATTTCTCTATCTATCTATATATTTATTTATCTGTTAATTCGTTTATCATGTTATATGCCGAGCAATCAATCAATCAATCAGTCTGTCTATATGTCTATCAGTCTATCAGTCTATCTATCTATTTCTCAATCTTCTTATCTATCTTATTGTTAATATATCTAGATGTCTTTCTATCAATCTATATTTATTTCTATATGTCTTTATATCTATCTGTCTATATGTCTATCTAACTATTTGACAATCTATCCATCTATTTATTTTTTCTATCTATCTTCTATCTATATGTATATATTTCTATCTGTCTATCTGTCTGCATATCTATGTATCTATTTGTTTATCTATCAATCTATTTATCTATCTATCTCTCAAGCTGTCTATCTATTTTTTTATCTATATGTCTATCTTTCTATCTATCTATTTGTCTATCTATATATCTATCTGTCTATCTATCTATATAGTATATATATCTATCTCAAATATATCTATGTATTTTTTGATTTATTTTTTTATATATCTACTATTCTATCTGTCTATCTATCGAAGTGACAATCTTTCTAATTGTCAATTTGTGTATATGTTTATTTTTCTATATATCTATCTATATATCTATGAATTAATCAATCAATCTATCTATTTATCTATATGTCTATCTATCTAGTTGTCTATCTGTCTATATGTATATATGTTTATCTATCTATATGTCTATTTGTTTATCTATCTATCTATCTATCTGTCTATTTGTCTATATGTGTATCTATCTATCTATATATCTATCTGTCTATCTATTTATAAAACAATATATATATATATATATCTCTCTCTCTCTCTCTCTATCTATCTGTCTATTTGTCTATCTATCAATCTATCTATAATGTTAATCTGTATATCTCTCTATCTATCTATCTGTCTCTCTATTTATTGGTTTATATTTATATCAATCTACTTATCTATCTACCTATCTATCTACCTTACTATCTTTCTATATGTATATTTTTATATATGTCTATTTGTATATCTCACTAAATGTCTATTTGTCTATTTATCTATCTGACTATCTTTCTATCTATCTATTTTTATATATGTCTATGTGTTTATCTTTATATATTCTATCTGTCTGTAACTATCCTCTATCAGCTTATCTATTTATCTATCTACCTTTTTGTCTATTTATCTATCTTTCTCTCTATTTGTATATTTGTATGTCTGTCTATTTGTATTATTGTCTATCTATCATTCGATCTATTTGTTTGTCTCTCTATTTTTCTATCTATCAATCAATCTATCTATCGATCTATTTGTTTGACTATCTATCTATATGTCTATCTGTCTATGTGTCTATCTATCTATCTATCTGATAATATGTTTATCTGTCCATCTGTCTATTTGTCTATCTGACTATTTGACTATCTATCTATTTCATTATATATATATATCTAACTTTCGAACAAACTATTTATCTCTCTGTGTATCTTTATATCTATCTACATATATATATATATATATATATATATCTATATGACTATCTGTATATCTGTCTAATTGTCAATAATCTATTCGTCTATAATTCTATATGTTTATATGTTTATCTATCTATCTGACTATCTATTTATCTATATATCTGTCTTCTATCTATCTGTTTATCCATCCATCTATCTTTCTGTCTACCTATATATCTTTCTATCTCTCTATCTGTCTATATGCCTATGTGTATATCTACCTATCTTTGTGTCTATCCATTAGTATATGAGTCTATCTATCTATCTATTTATCTGTCAATTTGTCTATAAGTCTATATGTCTATCTGTCAATCTATTAATCTGTCAATTTATCTATTTGTGTATTTGTCTATCTATTTATCTATCTATCTGTCTATCTGACTATCTATATATCTATCTGTCTATCTTTATATTTTATCTATTTATCTAGCTATCTACCTATCTTTATATCATTCTACCAGTTTATCTGTCTATCTATCTATTTGTCTATCTCTCTATTAGTAAATATGTCTATATATCTATATTTCTAACTATCAATTTATTGATATATCAATCTTTATATCTATCGATCTGTCTATCTATCTATCTATATATCTGATTATCAGTCTATATGTCTATTTGCTTATCGATCTATTTGTTTATGTTTCAATCCATATATCTATCTATCTATCATTCTATCTTTCTATTTATCTATCTGTTTATTAGTCTATCTTTCTAGTTATCGATTTGTCTGTATATCTTTTTATCTATCTATATATCTATTTATCTAACTATCTGTATACCTATCTATCTTATTTCTATTTATCTATCTGTCTATCTTTCTATCTTTCTATCTATTATATGTTTATCTATCTATCTGTCTATCTATCTATGTGTATATCTATCTATCAGTCTATCATTCTATTTGTCTATCAATTTATCTATTGATCTATCTATTTGACTATCTATTTATCTGTATATCTCTCTTATATACATGTGTTTACCTGTGTATCTGTCTACCTATATATCTGTCTATATATCTATCTATCTATCTATGTGTATACTTGTCTTTTTATCTATATACTTATCTTTGTATCTATCTATTAATCTATCAGTCTATCTTTTTATCTCTCTATATGTCTATCAATATAAATGTCTATATGTATATCTATCAATTTGTCAAACTATCAATTTGTCTATCTATCTATTTGTCTTTTTGTATATCTATTTATTTATCTATCTATTAATCTAACTATCTATATATCTATCTATCTATCTTTCCATTTATCTATCTATATATTTATCTGTCTATTTTTCTATTTGTCTATCTGGCTATCAACCTATCTTTCTATCTATGTATCAGTCTATTTGTCTATCTGTATATTGGTTTGTATGTCTATATGTCTACTATCAATCTATCAATCTATCAAATTTTCTATTCGTCATTCTTTCTATCTGTCTATTTGTCTATCTTACTATCTTTATATTTGTCTACCTATCTATCTAGATATATACCTATCTATATATGTGTGTATTAGTCAGTTTGTCTATTTGTCTAACTATCAATTTGTCTATATATCTATTAGTCTATATTTCTATGTCTTTTTGTCAATCTAATAATATTACAATCTATCTATCTTCCTATCTATATATCTATGTATCTGTTTATCTATCTATCTATCTATATATCTATCTATGTGTCTACCAGGCTATATATATTTTTATCTATCTATCTGTATATCTGTCTATTTGTCTATCATTCTATCTGTATATCTATATATTTGTCTACCTATTGATCTATCCGTGTGTCTATCTGTCAAACTATCTATGTGTCTATCTATCAAACTATCTATGTGTCTATCTTTCTATATGTTTATCTATTTATCTATCTAATTATCTTGTGTCTATCTATCTATTTATCTATCTATCTCTCTCTCGATTATTATATAAGGCCTATCTATCTCTCTATCTGTCTATCCATCTATCTATTTATTGGTTTATCTATTTATATAACTACATGTCTATCTATCTATCAATCTATCTCACTATCTTTATATCTATATAATTTTGTATATGTCTATCATTGTATCTCTCTAAATGTCTATCTATCTTTCTATCTATCTTACTATCTTTCTATATGTCGAATTGTGTATATGTCTAACTATCTATCTCTCTAAATGTCTATATGTATCTGTCTATTCTTTATCTACCTATCTATTTGTGTATCGATGCATCTATCGATATATCTATATATCTATCTATCTATTTGTATATCTATCGATCAATATTTATTTCTTTCAATCCGTCTATATGTCAATCTATCTATTTGTTTATTTGTCAATCTGTCAATTTATTTATCTATCTATATGTCTATTTATTGATGTATCTATATGACAATTTTTCTATATGTCTATATAGTTTATCTATATATTTGTTTATGTGTCTATATATTTAAATATCTATTTGTCTATATGTCTATATGTCTGTCTGTCTATCTGTCTATATGTCTATCTATTTATTAATCAATTTTTTTATCTATGTATCTTTCTATTTGTCTATATGTCTATCTTTCTATATGTCTATCTGTATATCTATCTATATGTATATCTATTTATCTATCTATCTGTCTATCTATCTATCTAGCTATCCATAAATCTTACTATCTTTCTATCAATCTTTTATCTATTTATCTATCTGTCTATCTGTCTATCTATCTAATAGTCTATCTATCTATTTGTATATCTTTTAATCTATCTATCAATCTATATATATATATATATATATATATATATATATATATATATCTATCTATCTATGTGACTATTTGACTATACAACTCTATATCTATATATCTATCTATCTATCTATTTATTTATTTGTATATTTTTTTATCTTTCTATCTCTCTATCCGACTATCTACTTATCTTTCTATATGTTTATAAATCTATCTGTCTATTTGTCTATATTTTAATCTTTTTATTTGTCTAAATGTCTATATGCCAATTTGTCAATCTATCAATCTGTCAATATGTCAATCTATCAATTGTTTTTTTGTATATTTGTATATCTATTTATATGGTAATCTATCTAACTCACTCTCTGACTATATAGATAATTATTTCTTTGTCTATCTATATTTTTATTTATTTGTCAATCTATTTATCATGTTATATGCATATCTATCTATCTGTCTGTCTGTCTATATGTCTATATGTCTATTAGTCTATATGTCTATATATCTATTTGTCTTTCATTCTTTCAATCTTCTTATCTCTCTTATTGTTTATATATCTATATGTCTTTCGATCAATCTATCAATCTAATATATTTCTATCTATCATTCTATCTATTTGTCTATATGTCTATCTATCTATCTAACAATCTGTCCATATGTTTATTTTTTTCTATCTATCTTCAGTCTATTTGTATATATTTCTATATGTCTATCTATCTGTCTATCTATGTATCTTGCTGTTTATCTATCAATATGTAAATCTATCTATCTATCTATATCTCTATCTATCTATTTATCTTTTTATCTATATGTCTATCTTTCTATCTATTTATTTGTCTTTCTGTCTATCTATCTATCTATCTATATGTCAATCTGCCTATATGGTATATCTATCTATCTCAAATATATCTATCTATATATAGATTTATCTCTTTATATATATATTTGTCTATCAGTCTATCTATCAATGTGACTAACTTTCAAATTGTTAATTTGTGTATATGTTTTTCTATCTATCAGTTTATTAGTCTATCTGTCTATATGTGTATATGTCTATCTATATATCTGTCTATCTATCTATCTATCTGTCTATATGTCTACCTGCCTATCTGTCTATATATCTATCTATCTATCTATCTATTTTTCAAACTACTTATATATTTGTCTATATATCTATCTATCTAGTTTATCAAATATAACTATAGATAGATATATATAGACAAATATATTTATTTATTTTAAGAGGCTTGATAAACTATTGATATATTTGTCTATATTCTAGTTTAATTTATAAAATAGAGGATTATTTTTCTATCTATCTATCTATCTATAGTTAATATTATATATATATATCTTTCTATTTGTCTTTCTGTCTATCTATTTATTGATTTATCTTTATATCTATCTAGATATCTATCTACATATCTATATATCTTACTATCTTTCTATTTGTATATTTTTGTATATGTCTATCTGTCTATCTCACTAAATGTCTATTTGTCTTTTTATCTATCTGATTATCTTTCTATCTATCTATTTTTGTATATGTCTATGTGTCTATCTCTCTATATTCTATCTATATATGCATATTCTCTATCTTTTTATCTATCTATCTATGCATTTATCTAAATATCTATCTATCTATTTTCCTGTCTATCTGTCTTCCTCTCTATTTGTATATCTATCCGTCTGTCTGCTTTTTGTATGATTGTATATCAATCTTTCAATCTATCTATTTGTCTCTCTATTTGTCTATCTATCTAACTATCTATTTATCTGTTTATCTGTCTTCTATCTATCTATTTATCTATCCATCTGTCAATCTGTCAACCTATATATCTTTCTATCTCTCTATATGTCTATTTGTCTATCTGTCTATCTACATATCTATGTATCTATCAATTAGTCTATCAGTCTATCTATCTATTTGTCTATCTGTCAATAAGTCTATATGTATATCTGTAAATATGTCAATCTATTAATCCATCAATCTATTTATTTTCTATTTGTTTATCTATTTTTCTGTCTATCTATCTATTTGACTATCTATATATCTATCTATCTGTCTTTCTATTTTATCTGTTATCTAGGTATCTACCTATCATTATATCTTTCTACTAGTCTATATGTCTATCTATCTATATGTCTCTCTCTATCAGTATATATGTCTATATATATATATGTCTAACTATCAATCTATTAATATATAAATCATTATATCTATAGATCTGTCTATTTGTCTATATGATTATCTGTCTATCTGCCTATCTATCTATTTGTATATATATTAATCCATATATTTATCTATCTATATATGTATCTATCTATCACTCTATCTTTATATTTATTTATCTATTTATCAGTGTATCTATCTTGTTGGGCAATTGTGCTTCCACGGTAGTGAGATTAAGATACAGAAATAACAGAATCGTAAAAAACAAGCAATCTATATCCCAATCCAGCAAGCATCCGCGACAAAATCAAAAAAATGAAAAATTAACACTGAAAATAACGTGGTTCGCTAGTCGCTCAGTACGACTAGCTACACCCACCAGAAAATGCTTATGTGTTACAGATTAAAACCAAACAGAAATGTCTTACAGTATGCAGCACATAGAACAGTCAGATAAAGCATGTAGAGAGAATAGAGAGATACGATGAACAATTCCACGGGTCCAAAAACAGCCACCCGAAAATAAAATTACACAACATTTTATATTAAAAATTATCTCTCGGTTCATTTAACGGAGTGGGTCAGATCATGGGACTATCTATCTGCTACATCCTAGGCCTCTTAATATTTCCTTTCCTGCACTTAAATGAAAATATTAAAACAGAAAAAACATTTATTTATACAAATAGATTATTAAAAAATAAATTACATATACAGCATAGCTATTTATCTATCTGTCTATATATCTTTCAATCTATCTATTTATTATTTATATAACTATTTGTATATCTGTCTATCTATCTTATTCCTATCTATCTATCTGTCTATCTATCTATCTAACTATCGATCTTTCTATCTATCTATTATCTGTCTATCTATCTATCTATCTATCTATCTGTCTATCTATCTATCTATTTGTATATCTATCTATCTATCTGTATATCTATCTATCATCCTATAAGTCTATTTGTCTATCAATTTATCTATTGATCTTTCTATCTGAATATCTATTTATCTATATATCTGTCTTCTATCTTTGTGTCTATCTCTCTACCTATATATATATATATATATATATATATATATCTATCTATATGTCTATCTGTCAATCTATCTTTATACTTATCTTTGTATTTGTCTATTAGTCTATCAGTCTATCTTTCTTTCTCTCTATATATCTATTAGTATATATGTCTATATGTCTATCTATCTATTTGTCTATTTGTCTATCTATTTAATTATGTATCTATTTATCTCACTATTTGTATATCTATCTATCTATCTATCTTTCTATATATATGTATATCTATCTATTTATCTGTCTATCTTTTTATTTGTTTATCTGGCTATCTACCTATCTTTATATCTATCTATCAGTCTATCTATCTATCTATCTATTTGTAAATCTGTATATTAGTCTATATGTCTATATATCTAACTATCAATCTATCAAACTATCTATTTGTCTATCAGTCTATCTGTCTATTTGTGTATCTGACTATCTTTCTATCTGTCTATTTGTTTATATATCTATATACCTATCTATATATCTATCTATCAGTCAGTCTGTTTATCTATCTATCTGTCAATTTGTCTTTGTATCTATCATTCTATATTTAAATGTCTTTTTGTCAATCTAATAATTTTACAATATGTCTATTTCCCTACCTATCTATCTATGTATCTGTTAACTATCTATCTATCAATATATCTATCTATGTGTCTATCTGGCTATATATATATATTTATCTATCTATCTATCTGTCTGTCTATCTATCATTCTATCTGTATATATATCTATTTATCTACCTATAGATCTATCTGTGTGTCTATCTGTCAAACTATCCGTGTCTATCTTTCTATATGTCTATCTATTTATCTATCTAATTGTCGATGTGTCTATCTATCTATCATTCTATCTTTCTATTAGTATATAAAGCAAATCTATCTATCTATCTCTATATCTATCTATATGTGTATTAATTTATTAGTTTATCTATTTATCTAACTACTTGTCTATCTATTTATCTATCTTACTATCTTTATATCTATATAATTTTGTATATGTCTATCTATGTACCTCTCTAAATGGCTTTCTGTCTTTCTATCTATCTAACTATTTTTTATCTGTCTAATTGTGTATATGTCTAACTGTCTATCTTTCTAAATGTCTATATGTCTTTGTTTATCCTCTATCTGCCTATCTATCTGTATATCGATGCATCTATCTATCTATCTATGGATCTATCTATCTATCTGTCAGTCTATTTGTCTATCTGTCTTTTTGTATATCTATCTATCTATCTATCTGTTTGTCTATATATATATATATATACATACATACATACATATATATATATATATATATATATATATATATATATCTATCTATCTATCTAGTGGTTTATCTTGATATGTGTCTATCTATCTAATTGTCCATTTGTAAATCTATCAATCTGTTTATCTGACTATCTCTCTAACTATCGATTTTGTCTATCTGTTTATAAATCTATAATCTATATATATATATATATATATATATCACTCTATTTATATATCTATCTATTTGACTATATGTCTATCTATCTATCTAATCTTTATTTCTATCTATCTATTTATATATCTATTTGAATATTTGTATATCTGTCTATTTTTATTATAAATATCTATCTTTCTAATTATCTATAAATCTATCTATCTTTATATCTGTCTATAAATCAAATTATCTATGCGTCTATCTGTCTATATATATATATATATATATATATCTATCTATATGTATAACTATCTATTAGTCTATTAGTCGATCTATCTCTCTATTATCTATCTATCTGTCTCTATATCTAACTATCTACTTGTATATCTATGTATCAATCTATCTTTATGTCTAACTATGAATCTTGCTATCAACCTATCTATCTATTTGTTTATTAGTATATCTAACTATATGTCTATCTATCAATTTTACTTTCTGTCTATCAGTCTATATGTTTAAATCTCTTTCTATCAATCTCTCTATTTGTCTATATGTCTATATGCCTATATGTATATCTATCTATCTTTCTATCAGTCAATCACACTATCTGTTTATCTAATTCTATGTCTGTATGTCTATCTATTTATCTATCTATATGCCTATCTATATATTTGTTGAATTGTATATATATTCTATCTATCTATTTGTCTAATTTTCTATCTATCTATCTATCTATCTTTCTATTTGTCTTTATGTTTATTTTTCTATCTATTTATCTATCTTCTCTCTATCTATCTATCTTTCTTTCTTTCTATTTGTCTATCTCACTATCTAACTATGTGTTTATCTATGTATCAGACTATGTATTTATATATAAATCAGTCTATCTATCTATCAGTTTATCTGACTATATGTCTATCTGTCTATCTATCTTTATGTCAATCTTTAATCTGGCTATCACCCTCTATGTCTATCTATTTATGCGTCTATCTAATAATCTATTTATTAGTCAATCTATCTTTCTATCTTTTAGTATATTTGTCTATATTTATTTCTATCAATTGGTCTATCTGTCTATATGTTTATCTATCTATCTATCTATCTATCTAGGTATCTCTTTATCTATCTATCTCTCTATCTATTTATCTCTCTATCAATGTATATGTTTTTTGTATATCTATCTATTTATCTATCTATCTATTTGTCTATCTAACTTTCTCTAAATCTATATATCTATCTTCTTTCTATCTTTCTATATCTGTCTATTTGTATATCTGTCAATCTATATATCTATCTATGTGTCTATCTATCTATCTATATGCTATATCTATCTATATCTCTATATATCTTTATGTTTATTCGTTTATCTTTTTATATATCAACTTGTCTATCTTTCGATCTATCATTGTGACTATCTTTCAATTTGTATATTTGTGTATATGTCTTTCTCTCTATCTATCTATTAATCTATCTATATGTCTATCTATTTATCTATCATTTTTTCTATATGTCAATCTATCTATCTATCTATTTGTCTGTCTATCTATCTATTTGTCTATCAGTTTATCTGTCTATCTGTGTATCAATCAATCTATCTTTCTATTTATCTATTTATCTATCTATTTATCTATCTGTCTATCTATTGGTCTCGCTATCTATTTATCTGTCTATCTCTCTATCTAACTATAATGTCTATCTTTATATCTTTCTATATATCAATCTATTTATTAGTTATTCTCTTCATATAACTACTTATCTATCTACTTATCTATTTATCTTACTATCTTTCTATATGTATAATTTTGTATATGTCTAACTATCTATCTCTCTAAATGTCTAGCTGTATATCTATCTACCTAGCTATATTTTTATGTTTCTATTTGTGTATAAGTCTATCTGTCTATCTCTCTAAAAGTTATCTATTTGTGTATATCCTCTATTTGCCTATCTATCTATCTATGCATCTATATATCTATCTATCTATTTGTATGTCTATATGTCTGTCTATTTGTATATCTGTATGCCTATCTATCTATTTGTTTGATTGTCTTTCTATCTTTCTATTTGTTTGTCTATATGTCTCTATGTTTGTCTATCTATTTGTCTGCCTATCTATCTTTTTATCTTTCGTTCTATCTATCTATCTATCTCTTTCTGTCTATCTATCCATCTATCTAGCACTCAATCTATCTATTTCTCTATCTATCTAATTGTCGATCTGTCAATCTATCTATCTATCTATCTATCTATTCTTTTCTTTTTTTATTCTACCATGGTTGGATTGTGGATTGGATATATATATATCATTTTTTTGTTGTTTTATAGTTATTTCTTATTCTGAATCACAACCGTGGAAGCACAATTGTCTAACACTATCTATCTAACTATCTATCAGTATATTTATCTGTCTATATGTCTATCTTTTTATCTGTCTATCTATCTATATATCTATGTATCTATTTGTCTATCAATCTATATGTATATCTGTATATCTATCTATCTATCAGACAATCTATATATTTGTGTATATGTTTTATATATATTTGTCTATCTATCTATCTGTATATCTATCTATCTATCTATCTTTCTATCTATTAGTCAATCAATCTATCTATCTATCTACATATCTATCTTTCAGTCTATCATGTATATCTGTCTATCTATCTATTAATCTATTTATCTATCTGACTATCTATTTATCTATCTATCTATATTTAATCTATCTTATCTATCTATATGTCTACCTGTATATCTATATATCTATCTATCTATCTGTATGTCTATCTATCTGTTTATCTACCTATCTTAGTATCTATTCATTAGTCTAGCTATCTATCTGTCTATGTGTCTATCAGTCTATATATCTATCTGTCAATCTATCAATCTATCATCTTTCTATATACCTTTCTGTCTATCTTTTATCTGTTTATCTCTTTATCTATCTCACTAACTATATATCTGTCTATGTGTCTTTTTGTTTATTTGTCTATTTTTCTTTCTATTTATTAGTTTATTTTTCTATCTGTCTATTTGGCTATCTACCTATTTATCTATATAGCGATCTATCTATCATTCTATATTTCTATATATCTATGTGTCAATTTGTCAATCTATCAATCGGCCTATCTATCTTTCTATCTATCTATCTAGTCATATATCTATCTTATATTTGACTATCTATATATATATATCTATCTTTCTATATGTCTGTCTATCTGTCTTTGTATTTGTCTCTCTATCTATCATTCTATATGTCTGTCTATCTATCTATTTATTTATCTATCTTCTACCTATCTGTCTTCTGACTATATTTTTATCTGCGTATCAATCTATTTGTTTATCTTTCTATTTTCTATCTATCTATCAGTTAATATGACTATATGTCTAAATGTAAAACTATCAATCTGTCAATCTATCAATTTGTTTATCTATCTATTTGTCTATCTGACTATTTATCTATCTGTTTTCTGTCTATTTGGCTATATACCTATATATCTATTTGTCTATCAATCTATCTATCAATCTGTCATATCAATCAATCAAAATGTCTATATGTCTATCAGTCTATATTTTTATATGTCATTTTGTCAATTTGTCAATATGAAAATCTATCTATCTATTTATCTTTCTTTTTTTCTTTCTATATATCTATCTATTCATCTATCTATCAATCAATCTGTCTATTTATCTAACAATCTGTCTATCAATCTATTTGTCTATCTATCTGTCAATCTATCTATCTGTCTATCTGAATATTTATCTATCTTTCTATCTATCTATTTATCTACCTATAAGTCTATTTGTATATCTATCTAACTATTTATCTAATTATCTTTCCAATTATCTATATGTCTATCTGTGTAATGGTCAATCTGTCTATCTTTCAATCTATTTATCATTTTAGATCTTTATCTACATATCTATCAATCTATCTAACTTTCTATCAACAAGTGTATTTGTTTATCTATATATCTATTTGTCTGTATGTCTATATATGTGACTATCTGTTTATTTATCTGTCTATCAATCTATGTGTCTGTTTGTCTGTGTTTCTATCTGTTTGTATGTTTGTATGTATGTATGTCTATTTGAGTGTCCATCTATCTATCTATCTATTTATCTATCTATCTATCTGTCTGTATGTCTATATATGTGTTTGTCTATCTGTATATCTGTCTATGGATCTATGTGTCTGTTTGTATGTGTTTCTATCTGTTTGTATGTTTGTATGTATGTATGTCTCTTTGAGTGTCCATCTATCTATCTATTAATGAACCATCTATTTGTCTATCTCTATCTCTATTTGTGTATATGTGTGTTTGTATGTATGTATTTCCATTTGTCTCTTTGTCTATGTGTATATGTGTATATCTGTCTATCTATCTGTATTTCTTTCTATTTCTATGTCCATTTTTTCTATCAATCAATATATATATATATATTTATTTATTTATTTATCTTGCTAGCTAGCTATCTATCTATCGATCAATATAACTATCTACTTATCTATTTATCAATCTATAAGTCTCTCCTATCTAAATATCTATCTATCTACCAATCTGCCTGTGTGGCTTTTTATAAATATATATATATATATATATATATGTCTATGTCTATGTGTCAATTTGCATATTTGGATATCTAGCTATTTGGTTATCTATTTTCTATCTATCTATCCATCTATATCTGTATTAGATCTGTCTATCTATCTATCTGTAAATAAATTTATCTATCTATTTGTATATCTCTCTATATTTTATCTATCTATCAATGTGTCTATCTTTTTATATATCTATTTGAATAACTGTCTATATATCTATCTATATTTCTATCTATATGTCTATTATACTATATGTCTATCTATCTATCATACTATCTGTCTATCTATATGTCTATCTCGCTTCTATCTATGTATCTATCTATATATCTATCTGTCTATCTGTCTATCTGTTTATCTATTTATCACTCAATCTATCTATCTTTCTATATGTCTATATATTTATCTATATATCTATCTATATGTCTATTTGTCTATCTATGTATCTATTTGTGTATCTGTCTATATGTTTATTGGTCTATCTATCAATATGTATATTTATCTATATGTCTATTTGTATATCTATCTATCTATTAATATATCTATCAGTCTATCTATCTATTTATCTATCTATATCTATCTATATCTATCTATCAGTCTATCTATTTATCTATTTTTATCTTTCTATGTGTCAATCTATATATCTATCTATCTATCTATCTAAACATCTATCTATATGGTCTATTAGTCTATCTATCTATTTTTCTATTTGATTATAGTTTTATCTTTTTTCAATCTATTATTCTATTTGACTATCTGTCTATCTATCTGTCTGTCTGTCTATCTGTCTGTCTGTCTATCTATCTATCTGTTAGTCTATCTGGTTCTGTGTTTCTGTGTTTCTATCTATTTGTATGTGTGTACGTCTATTTGTATGTTTGTCTATCTATATCTATATCTGTCTATCTATCAATGTATCTATGTGTTTGTAAGTATGTATATTTGTTTGTCTCTCTATTTATGTGTTTATGTATCTATTTGTCTGTCTATCTGTCTTTATATCTATTTGTCTGTCTGTTTATCGATCAATCAATCTATCAATCTATCTATCTATCTATATATCTTGCTCGCTAACTATCTATTTATCTACCAATCAATATATATATTTATCTATCTATTTATCTCATTATCTATATAACTTATCTTACTATCTATCTTTCTACAAATCTGCTTATATGGCTTTCTATCTATATATCGATATATATGTCCATGTGTCTATTTTCCTATCTAGCTATATGGCTATCTATTTATCTATCTATCTATATGTCTAATTATCTCTCTAACAGATTTGTCTATCTGTCTAATTGTTAAAAATGTATCAGTCTATGTGTCTATCTATCTATCTTCCATCCATCTATCTATCTGTCAGTCTATCTATGTGTCTATCTGACTATCTATCTATCTGACTATCTATCTATTTATCTATCTGATTATCTATCTATCTATGTATAGGTCTATCTGTCTTATATATGATCTATTTATACGTATATCTGTCTATTTATCTATCTATTTATCTCTCTTTCTATCTTTCTATCTATCACTCAATCTTTCTATCTTTCTATATGTCTATCTATCTATTTGTCTATCTATCTATATGTCTATTTGGCTATCTATCTAACAATCTATTTGTGTATCTATCTATATGTCTATTTGTCTATCTATCAATATGTCTATCTTTCTATCTATCCATCTGTCTATCTATTTATCTGTTTTTCTCTCTATCAGTCTATCTATCTATTTGTCTATCTATTTATCTATCTATCTATATATCTATCTATCAATCTAACTTTTTATTAGTGTATGTGTCTATCATTATATCTATGTATCTGTCTATCTAATCATCTATCTATATGGTCTATCTTCTATCTGTCTATCTATCTATCTATCTATATGTCTATTTGTTTATAGGTTTATCTTTTTATCTATCTACTATTCTATCTATCTACTATTCTATCTATCTATATATCTATATGTCAATCTATCTTTCTATATATTTTTTTATCCATCTATCTCTCCAAATGACTATCACTCTATGTCTATCCTCTATTTGTCAATCAATCAATCAATCAATCAGTCTTTCTATATATATGTTTGTTTTACGGTGTTTTTTTCTGTCTGTCTGTCTTTTTGTCTGTTATTGTGTGCGTGTGTGTGTGTCTGTCTATGTGTCTATGTGTCTGATTATCTGTCTGTGTGTCTATGTGTCTGTGTGTGTATATCTGTCTATCTGACTATCTATATGTATGTGTGACCTTGTATCTCTCTCTTTGTGTGTCTATGTGTCTAGCTATCTCTCACTCTATCTATCATTTTGACTATTTGTCTTTCTATCCATCTTTCTTACTATCTATTTATATATATATGTAGCTATCAATCTATCAATCGATCTATCAATTTATCTACCAAGATATCAATCAATCTATCTATCTATCTATCTACGTATCTATCTACCTATTTATCTATCTATCTATCGATCTATATATCTGTATATCTATCTATCTATATATCCGACTATCTATCTATCTATTTATCTATCAATCTTTCAATTTGTCTCTCTATCTGGCAATTTGCCTATCTATCTGTCTATCTGTCAATCTATCAATCTTTCTATCTGTCGATCTATCTATTTGTATATTTGTCTATCTGTATATTTGTCTTTATGTCTATCTATCAATCTATCTAGTTGGCTATATATCTATTTATCTATCAATTTATCTCAATATCTGCATATCTAACTATATGTCTTCTATCTAACTTATTTATTTATGTATATCTCTTTTCTATCTATATGTCCATTTATCTATCTTTCTTTCTTTCTATATGTCCATCTATTTATATGTCTATCTATCTCTTTATCTATTTTCTATCTATCTAATTGTATATATATTTATTTGTTTATCTGTATATCAATAAAACTATCTATCTATCTATTTGTCTATATTTCTGTCTATCTATTTATCTATCTATCAGTCTAACTCTCTATCTATCTAACTATTCATTTGTCTATCTATCTATCCATCTATCTATTTTTCTATATATATATATATATATATATATATATATACCTATCTATCGATATGGTTTATCTGTCTATCTTTCTATCTGTTTATCTTTTTAGAGGTTTATCTATTTATCTATCTACTTGTCTATCTGACTATAAAATTATATGACTATCTTTCTATATGTTTAATGTGTTAATGTCTAAATATCTATTTATGTATCTATCTATTTGTCTATCTATCAATATGTCTATTAGCCTATTTGTCGATATGTCTATTTGTCTATATGTATATCTGCATATTTGTCTATCTGTCTATATGTCTATCTATATATCTGTCTATCTTTCAATCTGCATATTTCTCTATCTGTGTATCTATTTATATTTCTATCGAATTATCTATGAATCTATATATATATATATATATATATATGTCTATCTATCTATTGGTCTATCTATCTCTCTATCAATCTTTTTATTTATCAATTTATTTCTTTATCTATCTACTTGTCTATCTATCTTTCAATGTGACACTCTTTTATATCTTTCTATTTGTGTATATGTCTATCTATCTATCTATCTGTCTATCTGATTATCTAACTATTTATTTATCAGTCTTTCTGTCTATCTATCTGTCTATATGTATATCTATATATTTCTCTATTTATCTATTTAGTTTATCTATCTATCATTATATATGTCGATCTACTATCTATTTATCAGTTTTTCTATTTATCTATCTACTTATGTAGGCTTTCTATTTGTATATCTGCATGTATGTATGTTTGTTTGTTTATTTGTATATCTATATTTATATCTGTCCGGCTTTATGTCAATCAGTCATCTTTCTGTTTATGTGTATATCTATTTCTAAGTTTGTTTATTTGTTTATTTGTCTATCTATTTAACTATCTTTCTGTCTATCTTTATATCTTTCTATCTATCTATCTAATTATTTATCTATATATCTTTCCATCTATGTTTCTATCTTTCTATCTGTCTATTTGTCTTTCTATCTATTTGTCTATCTGTATAGTTATTTATTTGTCTATATGACTATCTGTCTATATGTCTATTATATATCTATCTATCCATCTATTTGTCTATATTTTTATATGTCTATCATCTATCTTTCTATCTATCAATCTGTCTATCTATCTATCTGTGTATTTATCTATTTGTTTATCTATCTATCTTACTATATGTCTATCTATCTATCTATATATCTAACTATTTATATGGTCTTTCTATCTATCTGTATATTAGTTTATCTTTTATCTATCTACTTGTCTATCTATCTATCTATTTATCTATCTTTTTATCTGTCTATCAATCTATATGTCTATTTGTCTATCTATCTATCTATCAATTTCTATATTTATCTCTGCATCTCTCCTCTATCTTACTAACAAACTATCTATTTGTCTATTTATCTATCTTGTTACTATCTATCTGTCTTTCTATCTATCTATCTTTCTATCTATCTATCTTTCTATCTATCTATGTGTCTGTGTGTTAGTCTATTTGTCTATCTATGTGTCAGTGTGACTGTGTGTGTCTGTCTGTCTGCCTGTTTATGTGTCTATATGTCTGTTTTCTATGTGTCTCACTATATGTATGTCTTTCTATCTATTTGTCTATTTATCTATTTGTCTATCTATCTATCTATCTAGGTAGCTAGCAAGCAATTTATCTATCTATCTATATATCTGCTTATTTGTCTATATGACTATTTGTCTATCTATCTATCTATGTATCTGTGTTTTTCTCTTTATACCTATCTGTCTATTTTGTAATATTGCTATCTAGATATCCATCCATCTATCTATCCGTCTATCTATCTATCTTTAAATCTATCTATCCATTTGTTTATATGTCTATCTATCTATTTGACTATCTATCTATCTATCAAATCTATCTTTTATATATCTATCTATCTATCTATCTGTATAAATGTCTATCTATCTAACTATATATCTATCTATTTATCTATCTATCTGTCTATCTATATATCTATCTATTTGTCAATCTCTCTATTTATCTATCTGTCTGTCTGTCTATCTGTTAATCAATCTATTTGTCTATGTAACTACTATATATCTATCTATTTGTTATCTGTCTATATAAAAATCTATCTCTTTATTTTTGTCTCTCTATCTTATATTTATCAATTTATCTAACTATCTATCTATATTCTATCCGTTTATCTGACTATTTATATATGTACTTGTCTATCTGTCTATCTATCTATCTGACTATCTTTCTATCTGTCTATTTGTGTATATGTCAATCTTACTATCTATATTTCTGTCTATTTGATTATTTATGTATTTGTCTAACTGTCTATTTGTATATCTGTCTATCTATCTATTTATTTATTTATCTATTTATCTTTTTGTCTATCTGTTTATTTATCTATCTCTCTCTCTCTCTATCTCTCTATATATCTATATGTCTATTCGTCTAATTGTCTATCAGTCTATCTATCTATATGATCTATAAGTCTATCGCTCTATCAGTATATCTATTTATCAGTTTAACTCTATATATATCTACTTGTCTATCTGTCTATGTTTAAAATGTGACTATCTTTCTATATGTCCTATTTGTGTATATATAGTCAATCTATCTATTTATCTATCTTTCTGTATATCTATCTATCTATCTATCTGTATATCATCTATCTAACTATATTTCTATCTATCTGTTTGTGTATATGTCTATCTATCTCTCTCTAAATATTTATCTGTCTATGTATAACTATTTTCTACTTATCTGATCTATCTATCTATATATCAATCTATCTATCTATATATCAATCTATATATCTATATATCTATCTATCTACATATCTATCTATCTTTCTTTCTATCTATCTGTCTGTTTATTTGTAAATCTACCTATTTGTCTATTTGTAAATTTGCCTATTTGTCTATTTTTCTTTCTATCAATTGGCTGGTATGTTTGTCTAACTATCTTTTATTTGTATGTGTCTCTGTATCTCTCTCTATTTGTCTATCTTATGCTTGTCTATCTATATATCTATCTATCTATCTTTATATCTATCTATCTAACTATCTATATACCTATCTATCTATCTGTCTGTCTGTCTATCTATCGATCTATCTATCTGTCAACATGTCAATTGGTATATTTGTCTATCTTTCTATCTATTTATATGTCTATCTATATATCTGTATTCTATCTATCTTTCTATCTCTTTGTCTATCTCTTTATCTCTATATCTACCAAACTACCTATTTGTCTAACTGTCTATCTGTCTATCTCTTTATTTGTATTTCTATTTATCAGTTTATCTTTTTATCTATATACTTGTCTATCTATCTCTGTCTTTCTGGATAAATGTCTAAATGTCTATCTATCGATCTATATATCTATATATATGTCAATCTGTCAATTTATCTATCTGCCTATATGTCTATTATCTATCAGTCTATCTCACTCTCTATCTATTTTTCTATTTCTCTATCTATCTATCTATCTATTTATCTTTATATCTATCTTTTTGTCTATCTATCTTAATATCTACCTATATGTCTATCTGGCAATCAATCTATCTATCTATCTATTTATCTGTCTATTAGGATATATGTCTTTATTTCACTTGCCAATCAATCAATCAATCTGTCTTACTGACAATATATCTATCTCTTTATTTTTGCCTATTTGTCTTCTATGATTTTGTCTATCTATCTATCTATATGTATTTTGTCGATCTGACTTTTTGTCTATCTGTTTATCTATCTACCAGTCTTCTATTTATTTGTCTATTTGCTATTTATCTATCTGTCTAACTATCAATATGGTCTAAATGTCAATATCTCTTTCTCACTATACATTTATCGGTTTATCTCTTTATCTATCTTCTTATCTTTTTATCTATCTAATTATCTGACTTTCTTTATGTCTATCTATCTATCTATCTATTTTTCTATGTGTCTATCTGTCAATCTGTCTATCTATTTGTTTATTTGTCTATCTATCTATCGGTCTATCTATTTATCTATCTATCTGCCTATCTGTTTGTTTATCTATATGTCTATCTGCCTATTTGACTATTTGTTTATCTATCTATCTATCTATCTAAATATCTATCTTTTAATCTATCTATCTGTCTATCTATCAATTTATTTATCTATATTTCTGTCTATCTATCTTTTATCAATCTATCTATCTATATATTTGTGTATCTTTCTATCTATCTTTTATATCTCTGTCTATATTTCTATATGTATATTTGTCAATATATCTATATGTCAATCTATTTATCTTTCTATCTATCTATGTGTTTATCTGTCTATCTGGCTATCTACCTTTTTGTCTATCTGTCTATTAGTCTATCTGTCTATCTTCCTATTAGTCTATATGTCAATATATCTATCTGTCAATCTATCAAGCTGTCTATATGTCTATCTATCTATCTGTGTATCTGACTACTATCAATCTATTTATCCATCTATATGTCTATCTCTCTATTTGTATATATGGGTATATGTCTAATTCTTAATCTTGCTATCTACCTATTTGTCTATCTATTTATTAGTCTATCTATCTATCTATTTGTCAATATGTCTTTCTGTATATCATTTTATATGTCTATATGTCTTTCTTTCAATCAATCAATATGTTTATATGTCTATCAATCTATGTCTATATATATCTATGTTTTTATCTATCTATTTATCTAACATCTATCTATCTGACTGTCTATCCATCTATCTATCTATCTTTTTATCTATCTATTTGTCTATTTATCTATCTATCTATTTGACTATCTATGTCTATTTGTCTATTTATCTATCTATCTATTTGACTATCTATCTATCTATCTATCTTTCTTTCTTTCTATATGTCTATCTATATATCTATCAATATGGTCTAAATATATATCTATCTATATATCTATCTAAATGGTTGAAATATATAATTATATTTGTCAATCTATGTATGTATTTATCTATCTGTATGTCTATTTATTTGTCTATTGGTCTATTTCTATTTTTGTCTATTTGTCTATTAGTATATCTGTTTATCTATCAATTTATTAATCTATATATCTGTCTATTTGTCTATCTGTCTATCAATCTATAAGTCTGTATATAAGTATATCAGTCTATCTGTGTATTTCTCTATCTATCTATTTATCTTTTGTCTATCTGTCTATCTATCTATCTGTCCTTTTGTCTATCTATCTATCTATCTATCTATCTTCTATATATCTATCTAACTATCTAACTATATTTCTGTCTTTCTAATTATTTATCATTGTGTCTATCAATTTATTTGACTATCTATCTATTTGGCTATTTACCTATCTATTATTCTTTATTTTAATCTTTATATCATTTTGTCTATCATTCTATATGTCAATATGACTATCTATAAATCAATCAATCAATCTATCTATCTATCTCTCTATGTGTCTATCTGACTGCTATAGATATTTTATCTTTCTATCTCTCTATCTATCTAGCTATCAATATGTATATATGACTATCTAAAAATCTGGCTATCTGCTTATCTATCTATCTATTTATTAGTCTATCTATCTATCGGTCTATCTCTCAATCTATCTTTTTGTCTATCATTCTATATGTTTATGTCTTTCTATCAATCTATATATCTATCTAAATGTCTATCAGTCTATCTGTCTATCTCTTTATCTATATATCTATATGTCTGTCTATCTGTCTATCTATATATCTATCCATCCATCTGTCTGTCTATTTGTCTATATATATCTGTCTATCAATCAATTTATCTATCTATCTTTCTATCTAGCTATATGACTATATGTCTATCTATCTATTTATATATCTTATTATCCATCTGTCTACCTATATATCTTTCTATATGGTCTAAATATATATTTGTCTATCTCTCTATCTATCCGTGTATCTATCTGAATGTCTATATATATATATATATATTTATTTATTTATTTATTTATCTATTTGTCTATCTATCTATCTATCTGTTGATTGGTCTATTTTTCTATCAGTAGATTTGTCTATATGTCTATTTGTTTATCTGTCTTTCTATCTGTATGTCTGTATATCTATCTATCTAATTTTCTATCTGCTTGTCTATCTATTAATATATCTATCCTTCATTCTTTTTATTCTATCTATCTGTCTATATATTTATCGGTCAATCTATCTGTCTATCTATCTGTCTGTATATTTGTCTATCTATCTATATATCTTTCCATTTGTCTATTTGTATATCTGTCTATCTATCTATCTTTCTATATATCTATCTAACTATCTGACTATCTGTCTATCTATTTATCTATTTATATGTTCATATGTCTATATTTCTTTCTATATGGTCTAAATATATATTTGTCTATCTGTCTATCTATCTATTTATGTATATGTATATCTATTTATATGTCTATCTGTCTATTGGTCTATTTGTCTATATGTCTATTGGTCTATTTGTCTATCTGTCTATCTGTTTATAAGTCTATTTCTCTATTTGTCTTTCAATCTGCTGTCTGTCCATCTCTTTATTTTTCTATCTATTTGTATATCTACCATTCTATTTATCTATCATTCTATCTACCATCTATATACCTATATATCTATATATCTATATAACTATTTATCTATCTGTCTTTCTGTCTATATGTCTATCTGTCTATATGTCTATCTGTCTATTAATGTTTTTGTCTATCTATCTATTTCACTATCTATCTATCTATCTCTGTCTATCTATCTATCTATCTATTTTCGATCTATCTGTCTGTCTGTGTGTGTGTGTGTGTGTATCACTATATTTGTCTATTTGTCTATCTGTCTATTTATCTTTCTGACTATATGCATATATGTCTATCTGTCTTCTATCTATTTGTCTAATTATCTATCTGTCTCTCTATCAATCTGCCTATCTATCAATTTAATTATCTTTTTATCTATCTATCAGTCTATTAGTCTATTAGTCTATCTATCTATCTATTTCTTCTTTCTATCTATCTATCTATCTATCTGTCTGACTATCTATTTATCTATATATCTATCTTTTATCTATCTGTATATCTATCTTTCTGTCTATCTATCTATATCTCTATTTGTCTATCTATTTATCTACCTATATTTGTATATGTCCATCAATCAATCTATCTATCTGTCTATCTATCTATCTATTTATCTGTCTATAAGTATATATGTCTATATTCAATCTATCAATTTATCAATCTATTAATCTTTCAATCTATCATTCTGTCTATTTTTCTCTCTGTCGATCTATCTATCTATCTAATATTTCTATTTATGTCTATATCTATATATCCACCCCAATCCTTTGTATCCTTGAAAATTCGCAACCTTGTAATGTTTGGTGCTGAAACTTAGCACAAATCAAACTAACAGCCACATTTAAAACATGATAAGGAGTTGGAAAAAAGGCTAGATATTACCATTCTAACAACCAAATATCTACCAAAAAGAATGTGCAATCACATCGGACATCATTGCATCTACATGAAATCTCATGGACCATTCTACAATTCTTTTATGGCTAATCCTCTTTGAAACACGCAATCTATGAGAATAAAAGCACATGGAAATGAAGAATAAGAAACTCTATGTGTCCACATGAGTACAAATACAGGTAAATGTTGTTTGTAAGATACCTTAAGAGGGGCCATTTCCTTTGAGAAATGGACACAAAATCCTTTGCTAGATTTGGGCACTCCTTTAATACAGAACTCAGCAGAGTACAAATCCATTTAGTCTCATCTTCTGAACTAGTAGCTCCCAGCTGCATAGAATGATTGTTGTTATAGTTATTGGGAAGAAGAATACCTGTATAGCATAACAATGATTCATACCTTAAGCTATTCATGGTGATTTAAAGTATTGCATAGCATGAAAAAGAAGAATACCTGTAAATAGAATATGAGGATTAAAATTAGCAAATAGGTAAAAAACTCTCAAAGAGTTTGGAAAGAGATGAATCAGTACTCGGATGTGCTTACTTTTCTATTAATAGTTACTCTGTCATTATCAGTGACACAGATGCACGAATCTATTATTGTGATTCTAACTGGTTCCAGATATGAAGATATGATTAGCCATGTCGACAAACATAAAAATCAACCAAAACCATGAAGCCATGAATCCGAGAAAAAGACAACTAATTTCTAGTAAAATTCATAATGTTCGGCAAACTATCATAAAGATTTAAGCATTTAACAAGCGTAATTAACACATTCTTCAAAATTGGTATTAACTTGAAACATTTGAAATTATTTGCTTCACAAAGATAAGAAAAATTGTTTAAGTGCTTGAATGCCTTGGCCTAGCATTTTTATATTTTAAGAAAACTCAACTAAAAAAATGGATGTTTATATATAGAAAAATAAAGAGACAAAAATTCAAAAGTAGAATAAAATTATAAACATTTATTAATTTATATTAAAAAAATTTAATACTTTTTTAATTAACCATAAATGATATTATTTCATAAATAAAAATATTTATGATTAATAGTTAATGAAATTTTAATGGTTATTTTTTGTAATATTATTTATTAATTAATGAAATTAATTTCATAAATAAAAAATTTTATTAGTGGCTATAAAAATGAAGAAAAAAAATATTACTTATAACCATGAAAACTAATAATTGGTAATCAAATTTTCATATTATTTCATTAATTAAAAAATATATTATTTAATATAACCATAAATAAATTATATAAATGTATACCTTTACAAAATTTTTAACATTTCATATTATAAAAAAGTATTTCATATATATATATATATTATGTTTATAAAATTTTAAGAATTCATATTATTTTGTATGAATATAATATGAAATAATTTTAAAGGCTTAAAATGTCATTATATTTGATATAATTTATAATTTATAAAATTCCAAATATTACATAAAGTGAGAAGATCATTAAAAAAAATTATATTTAATATTTTAATAAAAATGGAATATTAAAAGATAATAGTAAAAATCTTACTCAATTGTTTAATTCTTATAAATTTCAGTATGGGCAAAAAATAAAACTTAAATTCAAATCAACTTAGGGGCAAATTAAATTTTTATTTAGGACAAAAAAATATCATTAGTAATAATTTAAATAACTCTTTTTAAACCATAACAAAATACTCGAAGTATTCTTGTAATAACAACATGGAGATATTTTTTTTAAACATCAATTTTTTTATGTAATAAAATATCTATGTATTTATCTTTAAATATCAATTTATTTTCTTTTAAATTTAATGAAAAATCTAAACTTTTTTTTATAATTCAAAAATTTCAAATCTTTTAGTAATTATTTTTTCAAAAGGTTCTCATAATCATAAAAATATTTTTTATAACTTTAAATAATATAAATATTTACTTGTTTTTTTGTTAATTCATATATTTTTGTAGATATTTTTTATTTAATCATACAATGAATTATTTTAGCATTTTATTAGTTGAAATTTTTATGTATGTTTATTTATTTATTAAAATATCTTTAAAATGATTATAATTATATAATTAATTATTTAATGATTTTATAATCCAAATGTTTAAATTTTATAATTAAAAATTTTAGAAAGATTTATTGTATAATTTTTTTAAATATTTTATAATCACTAAAATTAATATTTTAATCTTTATAAATATAATTTTTTATTCATATTTATATATATTTAAAATTATTTATTTATAATATTATATTTTTATAATTATATGAGGAGAATGTGTCTTTCAAGTATCTCACATCCATATACCTTGAAAAACCTTTAATATACAAAATTACTTCAAATATTAAAATAAATAATATATAAAAAAAATTAGTAAAGATTAGCAAAGGAAATAATCACCAGCCCAAATAGATAGGAAATATTACCTAGCTAAATGCTTATATTTTGTGAAATTTTTTATTTAAGGACTAATCGCTAGCAATTAATAAATAATCATAAAAAAATTATTAGATAATTATTTAGAGATTGATTTTGACTCGATCTAATTAGCTAGGAAAAATCACTCGCTAAAGTCGTTGCTAAAATTGTCGCCATTCTTTGGGAGAAATCTACGATAATATTTTCCAGAAACTTGTTTTAATTGAAAATTTTTATCTCCAATCCATCAAAAATCCATCACAATTTGTAATTCAATATAAAAGCTAACATCTATTGCTATTCCCTAGCTAATCGCTCACAAATTAGCTAGGAATTATTTCCCTAGCTAAATTCCATAACTAAACAAATATTTTTTATAGTGATGTGTGTCTGTGTGTCTGTATCTTTATATATCTGACTTTTTGTATATCTATCTATATGTCTATCTTTTTATCCATATATCTATATATCTATGTAGTTATCTATCAATCAATATATCTACCTACCTATCTATCTGACAATCTATCTATCTATCTATGTGTGTATGTGTTTATCTTTTTGTCTACCCATCTGGCTATCTATCTTTATATCTATCTATTTATCAATCAATCTGACTATATATTAATCTTGCAATCTACCTATATGTCTATCTATAATCTATATATCTGTCTACTTGTCTATCTATTTATGAATCTATCTGACTATTAGTTTATGTATCAATCTATCTTCTGTATATTTATCTATGTATCTATATGTCAATTTTTCTATCTATCTATCTATCTATCTATTTATCTATCTATCAATCTGTGTGCATATATATTTGTGTATCTGTCTATCTATATATCTATCTATCTGTCAATCGGTCTATCTATCTGTATATATATATCTATCTATCTATCTATCTATCTATGTATCTTACTATATGTATATCTGTTTATCTATCTTTGATCTATCTCTCTATCTATATATCTGTCTAATTATCTATCTAACAATCTATCTATCTATTTATTTTTGTCTATCTGTCTTCTGACTATATATCTATATGTATATCTATATATCTATCTATTTGTCCATTTATTTATCTATGTATCTATCTATTTGTCAATCTGTCTATCTGTCTATCTATGTATCAGTCCATATGTCAATTTTTCTATCAGTTTATCATTCTATCTTACTATCTGTCTATCTATCAATCTATTTTCTATCTATCTTTGTGTCTAACTATCTATTTGTCTGTCTATCTATCTATCTATCTGTCTATCAATCTATCTATCTATATATCTAACTGTCTGTCTATATGTATAACTAACTATCTTTCAATATATCTATCTCTCTATATATAAATATATATATATATATATATATATACATATCTATTTATATATCTATCTAAATTTCTATCTGTCAATCTATATATATATGTTTATCTATCTGTATATCTTCCTATATATCTGTTTGTCTATCTATCTATCTTTCTCTCTATCTATCTATGTGTCTATCTACCTATCTATCTTTCTATCTATCTATTTATATATCATTCTGTATATCTTTTATATGTCAATCTATCTATCTATTATCAATCAATTTATCTATCTTTTTATTTGTCAATCTATCTATATGTCAATTTGTCTATCTATCTATCTATTTATTTATCTGTCTATCTATCTATCTATCTATCTGTCTCTCGATCTATCTGGCTATCTATCTATCTATGTATATGTTTATATTACTATATTTCTAACTCTCTCTTTCTATATATCTATTTATCCGTCTTTATTTCTATATAACCTTCTATCTATCTATATATCTAGCTTTCTATCAAGCTATCTATCTATCTCCATTTCTATCTAGATCTCTCAATATATGGCTATCTAGCTATCTATCTATCTGTATATATATATAAATAAATAAATAATATATATATATATATATATATATATATATATATATATATATATATATATATCTATCTATCTATCTATCTATCTATGTATCAATCAATCTATCTATCTATCTATAAGTCTATCTGTCCATCTATCTATCTCTCTTCTATCTATATATCTATCTATCAGTATATTTGGCTATTTATCTATCTATTTATCAATAAATATGTCAATCTATCTATCAATCTTTCTCTATTTTAATCTGTCTATCTATCTATCTGTTTATCTGTATATCAGTCTATCAGTTTATCTGTCTATCTGTGTATCTGTCTACTCGTCTATCTGTCTATCTATATATCAATCCATCTATCTATATGTTTACATGTCTGCCTATCTATGTGTCTATCTGTCTATCTTTCTATCTATCTATTTGTCTATCTATTTATATGTCTATATGCATATCTATCTATCTATCTATCATTATATCTATCTATCTATCTATCTATCTGTCTATCTGTCTATTTGTCTATTTATCTATCTAACTATCTGTATATCTCTCTATCTATATATCTTTCTTCTATTATCTATCTATCTGTCTATGTGTCTATCTATCAATATATCTGATTGTTTATGTATCTATCTGATTAACTGTATATCTATTTATCTATCTGTCTATTTGTCTATCTGCCTATTTGTCTATCTATATATATGTCCATCGGTCTAGCTATATATCTATCTATCTATAAATATATTTGTTAATCTTATATTTGTCAATCTGTCTATCTTTCTTTTGTATATCTATCTATATGTCTATCATTCTATCTGTCTTCTATCTATTTGTCTAACTATCTATCCATCTAATTTTCAATCTATCTATCTATCTAGCTCGGTATCTACCTATTTTTATATTTGTCTATTAATCTATGTACCTATCTATCAATGTGTTTATCTCTCCATATGTATATCATTCTACATGTCTATATGTTTATTTGTCAATGTGTCAATCTATCAATATATCTATTTGTCTATATGTCTATCTGTCAATCTATTTATCTGTTTATCTATCTATCAGATATCTCTCTATCTATTTATTAGTCAATGTGTGTAGCTGTTTATATGTCTATATATCTATCTGTCTATCTCTCTATCTATCTATCCATCTATGTATCTATCTAGCTATCTATCTGTATGTCTATTTATCTGTCTATATATCTATCTCTCTATCTAGCTATTTGTATATCTGTCTATTTATCTATCTCTTTATCTGTCTATTTGTCTATCTATCTATGTGTCTATCTATTTATATGTGTTTTTGTCTGTCTCTCTCTATATCTATCTGTATATCTGTCTAAGTGTCTATCTATCTTTCTGTCTATCTGTCTATCTATCTATCTATCTATTTGTCTATCTGTTTATCTGTCTATTTGTCTATATATCTATATGTCATCTTGTTAATCCATCTATCTATCTATCTATCTATCTATTTGTCTATCAGTTTATCTGTCTATATGTCTATCTGTCTATATGTCATCTTGTCAATCCATCTATCTATCTATCTATTTGTCTATCTGTTTATCTGTCTATATGTCTATCTGTCTATATGTCATCTTGTCAATCCATCTATCTTTCTATCTGTCTATCTATCTAATATTTATTCGTCTATATATCTATCTATCTATATGTCTATATGTTTATTTGTCTATGTGTTTAACTATTTATCTACAATTTATCTATCTCTTTGTGTCTATCTATATATCTATTTATCTATCTATATGTCTATGTGCCTATTTATCTATCTATCTGTTTGCCTTATATCTATCCATCTATTTGTCTATCTGTCTATGTGTCTATCTATCTATCTATCCATATATATGTCTATATGTTTATCTCTCTATCTTTCTTCTGTCTATCTGCCATCTATTTATCTCTTTATCTATCTATTTTTCTACATGTTTATTTGTTTATCTATCGATATATCTGTCATCTATCTATATATTTATCTATATGAGGATCTTTATATTTTTCTATCAGTCTATCTATCAATCTGACTATTTGTCTATCTACATATATGTCTATCAGTTTACATGTCTATATCTCTATTATATCTATCTATTTATCTAACTATTTGTATATCTGTCTAATTATCGTTTTCTATCTGTCTATTTGTCTTTTTTCTATCTGTC